>VZTB01007643.1:825763-849671 GCA_013397245.1 Thryothorus ludovicianus
AGGCCGCCGGCAGCGGGGGCGCCTCGGCCGCCCTCCCGCCACCGCCCTGGCTCGGGGTGTCCTCCCCGGGGTGCCCTCCGTCACCATCGCCCTCCGTGGTCCCGACCTCCCCGCCCGGCGGCCGCGGCGGTGTCGTGCCGCCTGCAGTGATGGTGGCGATGGCACAAGGGAGCAGGTGGACGGTCCCGCCGTGGTGGCCGTGACCCGGGGAGCAGGTGGATGGTCCCATCACGGTGCCCGGTGTCATGGACATGGCGCTGTGAGCGTGGAGGGATCCCCTGTGGTGGCTGGAGGGAACGGGAGCGGTGGTTCCTCAGTGCCTTTTCCCTGGCGAGGGTGTGCAGGACGTGCCCATGGTGCAGGTGTCAGGGAGCTGGGCTGGCCGCCCTTGGGCTCATCCCCTCTCACTGCCGGGAGGACAAGCACCAGGGCCTGGGGCGTGCAAAAAATCATTATTCTGATGTTTCCTGGTGAGTTTGGCTTTGATCAGCAGATAAGAACAATAGTTGTTTCTTCCTGTCCTGGCAAACTAGGCTGATGCTGGAAAAAGTGGCTAGAGGTGTCTGGAGAAAAGAGGTATTAAGGTGTTACTGTGTGTTGAGTTTTAGGCTTTTGGTCCATAGGTTTGGGATGCTTGGACAGCACTGGTAATGTTACTATAGTGTATATCACAGTACCCGAGGTGTTGTCAGAGCCTGACACCTTCCTATTCCCTCCTCACTTTGGTTTGGACCGCTATGTGCCTTATGGTCTTGTTCTGCTTAGCACCATCCATCGACAGTTTTAGAGTGCTGGGGAAAATCGGGGTGAGAAAAGAACAAATTAAATATGTGCTCTAATCTGTTACTTCCTGGTTTTAGAACTTTTTTGTTCTGGATAGAGGCATTTAGCAGCTCTTTGTGGATTTGTAGATTGTTTCAAGTCAGTACTTTGTCTTCAACAGGCAACTGACCAGGCCCTTTGGAAGATGCTATTGGGCAAGCATTAGTGGGAGTTGTCATTAAAACTCTGCCAGTACTTTTAGGAATAAAACGTTTCCAACATAGGAAACTTGGATAAGTGGCTTCTGTTCTTCAAGTTTTTATGTACTCTTATGTGATTGGTGAGTGATATAATTTTGTATGAAAACCTAACAATCTATCCAGTTACCCAGATTTGGGCCAAAGAATGGGCCATGCATACATGAACTGTTAAGTGCTACTAAAAGTGCTCACTTTTATGAACTCTGATTATGTTGCCATTTAATTGGTTTGACTAAAAACTTTGTTTTTCTTAAGGTTTTGGTCACTGTGGTACAGCCTAGTATTTTGCCAAAGGATTAGAAGATCTAGCTGAACTTCTCTATGCAAATTTTGTACAGTTACTGCCTTTCTCTCTTTATCCACTTATTTCCTTTTGGAAGTCTTAGGCATCTTGAAACATCCAGTTTGATCAAGACTTAATATTTTTCTTATGCCTCTCTGAGCTCTTTCCTTTTTCTGTGCCCTTTTGGTTTTTATCACAGAGAGAAGTTGGTCAGAACTCAAGACTATTGTAGGTGAAAATCCACAATTATTTATTTAACCATCTCAGAACTTCTATGTGATTTTCTGTCATTTAATCCAATACAATCTTTTCTCACTTCTTGTTCATCATTCCACTCTTGGTCAGATACTCTTATTAAGCTCTCCACAACAACAAATAGATAGTCTTTGAGTAATTAATTTAGAATACAGCAGTACATATGACTAGTTAATAATATTTAATTTCTTCTGTGACATTCTTCATATGTATTACTAATTATGAGCTTCTATAAAATTTTTTGTTCTGGATCTTAGGCTCAAAAGAAGAATTTTATGAACAAAACCATTATTTTCCTTTTTAAGGCAGGGCTTTCAGGCATCATTGATGTTCATTAACTTTTCTCCTTTAGAATGGAAGTAGAACTTGGTATATACATCATCCAGAATCTCACTAAGGCTAGGTATTGATGCAGCATTCTGTTCTCTCTCCTGCCCTATTTTGACATATTAAATATCCATGAGATGGTTTTGCTTGAGAAGCCAGTTCCAGCTTGCTGAGTTTCTGTATGCATTTGAGAATTCACTGTGTCTTAGGAGTTTTTGTTTTGCTTTGCTCTATTTCCGAGTAGAATTCCTCATCTTGTAAGTGTGAAACAACCCTTGTTTCTCATGTATGGAGGGTGTTGCACTGGACTTTATACAGCCATGTCTTTGCCATTTATCAGTGTGATGTATGATGTAGATCTCTGGAAGAGAATTGACTTACTCTTATTTATTTGTCCTTCACCACTTTGGGTATTCTGTGCAGATTCTATCAGCTGCAGTCTTTTATATAATCCTTCAACTGACCAGGGGAAACCCTGAGTAGCACTGGACCTTCCCCAAAGCATCAGTAGTGGAGATTCACACAATAGGAGAAAATACCTTGCACAGAGGGTAGCACCTGACTCTGTGCCAGCTCTTTTGGAATAAATACCTGTGTATGCATTTAACCAAGCTAAAATACCATGCAATTTTCCCCTCTTTCTTTGAATTCTTTTATGTGTACCATATGGTAAGACCCTGGAGCAGCTTATACATAATAATTTGTTGCACATCTGTCCTTGTCAAAAGTGTTAAATAATCCTCTGTAATGTTTCCAGGTAACTGAATGCAAGAAGTATAACCTAGGTTAAGTTTAGTACTGCAAGATGTTACACGTGTGTGGAACTGGCTTTGATTTTTCATGAGTATACTTTTTTTTTGTTCCTGAAAATATGGCTTTTAAGTGCACTGTTTTTTTTATTGAGGAGATCTGTTAATGCTGAAGTTTTCTTTCCTAAAAAACAATCTTTGAGAGTAAAAGTTTAAAATTACTTTATACCTCCTCCGTTTTTCTTTAACTGTGTATATATTTGATTTTTTTTCCGACCACACAAAAAGTTAAAGGAGAGGAAGCTTTTTATAGTATTCCAGGCTATAATGAGCTATGATTTTTAAGAGCTAAGAAAACAGCTTTAACTATTGACAAGGTAGATTTAAAATATTTTTCTTTAACCTCCCTAATAATTTATGAGGTGGTTTTAGATTCCAGGTTTTATTCATGTTGACTAACTTCTAAATCAGACTTCTGTGTAGCACTAAATCTTACAGAGATCTAAGTATAGTAGGTCAGAAACTGCAGGGTATTTTTATCCAGTCCAACCTATATTCTTGTCAGAAAGCCATACCAAATTTATTTAGCGAGACCTATTTTCTGTAAGTCTATGTTTAGCATTACTTTTTACCACCATCCTTTATTTTTCTGTTGATTATATACCAGGATTTTCTGCAAGACTGATACCAAGCTAACCTATCAGGCTGTTTTTCTCATTTGAAATATCAGTGTTCTATTTTCTTTGCAGTCTTCTGTAGCCTCAG
The DNA here is from genome assembly GCA_013397245.1 of Thryothorus ludovicianus. Taxonomy (NCBI): domain Eukaryota; kingdom Metazoa; phylum Chordata; class Aves; order Passeriformes; family Certhiidae; genus Thryothorus; species Thryothorus ludovicianus. The sequence continues at coordinate 829,165 of VZTB01007643.1, forward strand.
CATTTACTGAAAATTAGCAACAGTGTTCCAAGAGCTTGTCATCTTGTTCTGTAAAAATTCTAAGATACTGGCTGTCTAATTCTGCAGATATTTAAATAGTCACTCTTGGCAGATACACCTGAAATTTTTCAACCCAGTGATTGAGGTATAAAAAGTAGTGAGGGGTTCTTAGCCTTGTAAAAAGCTTTCCTGACATGGACCCTTGTGTTTCTGCAGAGCCAGCCCATTTTCACAGAATTACAGCAGAGCAAGGGAAGGGAGGGTGAAAATACTCGTTGTGACTGTAGTGGTAATACCAATAATTTAAAAATGCAGCATTTTATTTTCTGAACAGTAATCAATTTTGCTGTTTACTGCCTGTGTTACCAGGATTGATTAAATGTACTGTTCATCCCATACTTTAAAAACCAGGCTCCTATCAGATAATAGTGTAACCACAAGTTGTGGTCTATAGTATTGGTTTGATTTGTTATTTTTTTTCTTTTGTAACTGAAGGAAGCCTGTAAAATTCCAGAAGTTTTGACAGAAGCACTTTACAAAATATTAGTCTTGGAAATATTTTGTTCTCTAGAAAGACATTTTATCACTACTACTTTTCACCAGAAGGGAGAAAAGCTTATCTTAGTCGTAAAAAAAAAATAGTACTGCATGGTCCTTTGAAATATTTTTTTCCTAAGTAAGGGCTCTGTGTCTTAGTTAATCTCAATTACACAGGTGGCATTCTGATATTGTCCTCTTTCAGCTATCTTCACAGGAATTATGTAACAGCTTTCCAAATATCATATCCGGATCCTACTGAATATTTATGAAGCTTGAGGATCAATTATTGTGCATTTTAGGATGATCTGTGACTAATTTATTAAAGCTTGTCAAACTCAGCTTGAAATTTCACGATGCTGCAAGTGCAGGTATTGAGTGTAGAAGCCAGAGCTGTCAGGAGCAGGGGTGCAAAGGAAAGTGTGCCTTGTGTGTGTGCCAGGAGAGGCTCTGAGGAGTGCAGTTAGCAGGAGGGGCACCATGGCTCATGATCCCTACTCCCATGGGCTTGGTAGATTCTCATTTAGAGAAAAAGTCAAGGTGTTTTAGCTGGTGTCTTGAGAAACTCTGTGTCATGAAGCTACTGCGAGGCAGATCAGCTGGTTAGAATTTTCTTTTAATCTAAAAATCATTAACACTGTCGACTTCAGCTGCCTGTGCAATGGCTCGGAGATCACACATGATGTCTGCATTCTGTGATTTAAAGTGACTCAGGTAATTTTAGGGTGGCATTTCATGCTGTTCTGTGATTCTGTTTCATACACTTTGTAAGAAAGCAGACATTTATTACTTTGGAGGTCTTTTTGACAGGATTAGTCAGTTATCTAGCGTTCTCTTAATTTGTTGGCAGGGTGACCTAGTTTTATTTTACTAAGGAAAGAGTGTATTTTTTGTTTTTTCCTTCCTCAGTCCTTCAGTTCATGGCTGTGGCAGTGATCAGTGTTGTGCCAGGGTTTTCAGAGGAAGAGGTGGATGTTTAATGAGATTTTACCACTGAGTTAGAAGAATTTGTCTTTGCTGGCATTGGGCCAAATGGTAAATGTTTTTATTTAACTGTGGTTTGAAACATTGAATGAACAAAAAGAGGGCTGTGACTATCATATTTACTTGTATCAGGTTTCAGTAAGTAACCGTTAGTGCTACCGAGGAAATTTTGCACAACGATTACCAGGGAAAAGAGGCATTTCCTCCTCTGGAAAGCAGCTCTTGCCCAACTTCAGAGTGGTGTTTTCTGAATCACGTGGCCAGATGCTTTGACTCAGCTAAGAAAGCTGAATCAGAGCTATTGCGCAGCTTCTGAGTCAGCTTTTTAAAGTTTAAAAAATTTTGGTCGGTTAAGTTTGTTTTCTTTATTTTTTAAAAGCAATCCCAAACTGTGAAAGAAAACACAGAAATTTTACAAGGCTTTGAGCTTGGCCACATCATGGAGAGATGTTGAAAGAAAGGCTTCTATTTCAGGAGATGGAAAAAGAGTATCAGGTCTATTGATAAACATCTGGTTTTTGTTTAAAATTGACTTTATATTTGTATTATATGCTTTGAATTATTTTATGGTTTATTTTATTGTGATAAAGTCTGCCAGTGGATAGTGTTCAAGCACAAATACAATTTACAGTTCCCATTAAACATGATACACTGACACATGTTCTCACCCCCAATTTCAGAGGTACAAGCCTGAGCAGAGAAATAGAAATAATTGGAGGCATGATTACATGCTTGGGTGATGCCTGCTCAGGTTTTTGTTTGTAAAATGTTGAATGAAATGTGAGTGGCACTGGTTGGGCACTGAAACAGGCTCCCTAGGGAATGGTCACAGCCCCAAACCTGCCAGAGCTCAAGGAGTGTTTGAACAATGCTCACAGGCGTGGGGGATTGTTGGGGTGTCCTGAACAGGACCAGGAGCTGGGGTTCCATGATCCTTGTGAGTTTCTTCCAGCACATAATATTCCATGGTTTTATGATTCTGTGATCCTGTGAAAACACTGAACTTTGTTTCTGATCACTGTTATCCTACCCATAAGGACTGCAAACAGTGTCAAACCCCAAAATTGTGGCCTTAGGAAGATGGCATATTCTCTTCACTTTCTTTTTCTGGTGTGCCAAATGTAGCTTCTAAACTATTGCTTCAGTTGCTGTCTAAACAGATGGTTTAAACAAATATTTCAAGAGAATTGTGATGAGAGGAAAACTGGGCATTTCCAGCAGAGACTGTCAGAGGCAGAAGGGGCAGATCCAGGTTGTGGCTCAAGCTGGTTGTACCAAAAGGGAAGGCTGGTCTGGCTGAGGCCAGTTGGGTCATGTTTCCATGAAGGTGGGGGAGCCAAATTCTTTAGTATTTGTTGGTGTTTTGTTAAAATTGTAGCAGCCAGAAAGGCTCGAAGGAGGTGATGAATCTGCACATTTTCTGTGCAGTAGCTGGAGTAGGAATGTGTTTAAATCCTGCCTCTTTCCAGGGCTAAGCACCTTTCTCCAGGGAGCATTTTGGATTCACGCTCTCTTGAAATTAGGATCATAAGCCCTTTCTTTCAAAAAGGGAGCAAAGGTCAATCTTTGCTTTCAAAACCCAGGAGGTGGTGGTGGTTCTGGTTCCCTTTTCATCATTAGCAGAGCTGTTATCTGCTGGACTGCTCGCCACATGTGTGGGAGACTTCAACCCAGCTATCCTCCTTCCTGAGGGGATTAATGCCCATAATTCTTTCCATCAGAGTGAATTTTGTAATCGCCAGACTGTTGACTAGTACGAGGTGGTGTTGCTGTCAGAATGATAGACTGAGCACAGCAGTGAAACCCAACACAAAAGATATTCAGTGATTGAGGACTAAGGTGTTTAAGGGAGTAATTCATAAAAGCAAACCAGTAATTTCAGAAGTGCAAGAAAAGAACAATCAAGATAATTTTTTGCATTGCAGCTCAAATTCTGTTCAAAGATTTACGAGTGCCTCCCTGGTGATATCTGTACTTTGTTTTCAAGCAGGGATAGAATTTGAGCTTGAAAAGTACGAGGAACAGGAAAAGAAAAACAAAACAACAAAGTGTGGAATAAAATAATCTGCTTCATAAAATGTTTTGGTGAGTTACAAAAGGTAAATAGACAAGCTAATGTCAAACTTCAGGGAAAAAGAGGAATTGGACACAAAATACATTATGTATAATGTGTATATCTGTATGTGTGTATACATACATGTACATTTTCAATTGACATATGGAAATGGCTATATGTGTGCCCAAAACATTAAGCCCAAAGTGTCATTTCTCTTGGTAGTAGTTATGAAACTAGGTAACAGTGTATCTATGCTCACAATGTTTTATTTCATCTAGGTTACAAGGTAACTTTTTCTTATACTAATGTTTTAGTAGACACATTATAAACAAGAGTTCAGATTCGCTCCTTGAGATTTTTTATTTTCTTTTTTTGGCAAAACATTAGTGCAGAATGCTTGAAAAACACGAGTTCTTTTTGGTCCTCTGCCTTTTGATTTTATTTTAATAAAAATTTAAATTTTGATTATACATGGAATTGAACTAATAAAAGAGGCAAGGCAGATAAATTTGATTTCATAACTTAGATTAATAAAGATTGGCTTGTAGGAGATTGGAGTAAAACAAAGCCATGCTATTAATAAGTATGCACCTGTGATTTTGTGGTTCATGGTAAATATTTTCACTTCAGTTTCATTCCAGTGTCACTTTGGCAGTTATGAGTTGGTGGTTTGGTTTTTTTTCATTTTTGAGAACTGCTTGTGGTCTTTGGTGTGTGTGTATATACATAAAGTTAGGATGGTGTTGAACAATAGCATATCCTGAAATAAAATTATAAGTAAATTATATAATATTAAGGATCCTGAGTGTGAAAATAAGTCTGCTTGATCTGCTTTAGTTTTGAAATAAAGTATTCATTAACTGCTCACATGGAGGACATCAGGTCTGTATTGAATGAAATTAGGAAAGAGGAGTGTGGAGATGCCAGGGCAGTTGCTTGAGGATGTAAAAAACCATGATGCATAAACAATGTGTGCCTGCCACAAGACTGCAGTTCCTTACAGTAAAAAAGGGGGCTCAGAGGGTGAGAACACAGACCTGGTGAAGGGCATTGCAAAGCAGGGGGCTTGTGGCAGGTGGAGAAATAAATAGGTCATATTCAAGCAATGAAGATTGATCATGGGCAAACACAATTCTCTAGTGGAAGGATTGAAAGGCTGGAATAATGACCCGTGGGACAATGGCTTGTCCCTTGCCCCAGGGCTTTAAGAACAGGTTTGATTACTTGTATTGTTCCCACCAGGTAGCTTCGTTGTCATGTCTTGGGGCTGAGGGATGGACTGGCTGACCTTTGGAGGTTCCTTCTCTCTCTCCTTTGGTTAACAGATCTCTAACATTGGACACATTTTAACAGGATCATGCTGAAACCCATTCTCCAGCTCTGTAACCTGTTCATCAGTTCTATTTCAAGTGGAATATGTTGCACCTGTAAGAAAAGCTGTGGTAGTTGGCAAGGAAAGGTTGTGTTTTTCAACGTGGGTTTTTTGGCAGTGCTTCTTTCATGTCATCCTCCAGGACAATTCTACAGTGAGTCCCTGTCATCTTTCTGTTTAAATATTCTTCTCTGCTGTAGTGTTGCATCTAGGCTAGTTACAGAATTGTTATTCTGCTTGGAAAAATGATGGGGATTCGTGGAGTGCCTTGTTGGGGAAAGCATGTCCTGAGTGTGGATCAGAATGTGCAATTTTTCCAGCTGGCTGCTTTCAAACTGTTGATTTCAGTAACTACAGCTTGACATTTAGTTCATATGTAGGTAGCTGTGTTCAACAGTGAGATTTGTAATTCCATTTAATTTCATTTTATCTGTGAACGCGTATCCCCTTAGGAAAAATTAATTTCTTAGTGGGACTAGCAGTAAAGGAGGGATACTGTGGAACCTGGAGGTTGTGTATCTAATGGAATGATAAATGTGAGAAGAAATCCTCTGTTTTTTTAATGCTCCATTACCAGTCTGCCTATCCATGAGCAGCAGAGTGAGGAAACTGGAGAACTGATTTCTTCACAAGGCATTATTAGTCATAGCTAATAAATTATTTTAATAGCTAAAGAATATGCTAACACACAGCTTTGGCTTTGCATCTGTGTATAGTTCACAGAGAAGGGAACTGCTACTGGGAATATTTTAAAATGCAAATTATTATATTCTCCAGGTAAATGATAACAAAAAAGTACTTCCTTTTATTCTGTTAAAGAGTATCTAGTGGTTGTTTGACTAATGCTTGAGAATTAGGCACCTTATTAATAGTTACATAAGTAGTAGTTGGAAAAAGATATTATTTTATACGATATAATAAGCAGCTATGAATTAATACAGTTTATAAATATGTGTTAAGCTTACAGTGTGTCAGAAGTGCTGTTTGCTTGGGTGAACTTTTGTAGACATTTAAGCCACTGGTTTTATTTGGGTCAGTATGAGTGTATTTCTTAAAATGAAAACATTAAGGTTTTTAAATTAAGTTTCATGCCCTTAAAAAAGACATTCCTTGTCTTATTAATATCACAAATGTCATGAATGTTAAAGCCTTGTCAGCATTTTAACACAGGCAGTCTTTGAAATTTAACTGTTGCATCTTCAGCTGATGATGAGATTCTGCAGTCCGTTTCTTAGCGTGTTTTAGTCTGTTTCTTATTTCTTAGCAAACAAATTGAAACAGGATTTACTTGAAAAGCAGTACAGTGCTATTTTATAGATATTTTCCCACATATACAACTTCAATATGTATAACAAAATAGCAGCTTTCAGAGAAAAACCGGGAGACAGGGGCCAAATGCTTATTATTCAGAAGAGAAACCTAACTAATTTAATCTTTTAAGTTGGTTGTAACTTTCTAGAGTGTGAGCTCTTGGTTTGTTTCTTTCTTTTGGCTGGGGTTGACGTTTCTGTTGCTGCTGTAACATTTCTGTCCTGCTTGTGTGAGGCGGTGCGCTCTGGCTCTAGGTGGCACTCACCGGCAGGCAAAGGGAAGAGCTCTGGGATGGATGCTGGGCTTGCTCCCTGCACTCATTGGCTTCTCCGGCTGAAATTTTTACGGTGTTGGACAGCAGTAAAAGTGTTACTTCTGCTTCTTTCCCTTCTGAACTGCGACAGAGATACTATGAAGAAAAAAAAAAAAAAAACCAGAAAATATTGCAGTGAAGTACTCACAAAAGAGAGCTTTAGTAATGCTGACAATACAGAAGAGATTTCTTTTATATCAGCACGACTCCTGTCCTTGATTAACAGACATGAATCTGTTTATAATGGAAGAAATACCAGTATTTCACTAAATTCAGTTTGAAAGAGTAAAATAGATTGACCAAAGTGCAGTCAGGGATAATAGGAGTGGAGAAATGTGTGATTGTAATTTCATTCAGTTGAGTGAGGATTTCCCCACAGCCTTATGGGCAAGTGTTGAAGGAGAAATAGTTCTCTTTTTAGCTTGTGTCTTCCACCCTACCCCCTGCATCCCCATCCTCCTTTGACTGTCCATCCTTTCTCAATATCCAAGCTCTTTCCCATCATCATGCAGGTGATTCTCTTCATATTTGTTAGCTGTCTGTCTCTTGATTCTCCAATGTCTCTTCTCTATAAAGCAGGATGGGCTTTAAGGTTTTTCTTTCTCACTCCTGGTACAGGTGCTGTTTGCCTCCCTAACTCCTCACTGCCAAACTGTTTGACAGAAAGTTGCTGTTGGAAAAGGCAGCAGCACTCAAGCAAATGAGCAACAGCTTCTCACCCCTTGCTGTGTAGGGCTGATTGCACTTCATGAGGTGAATGCTGCTTGATAAGAAAGCTGCTGTTACCATAAAATCACAGTTCAAACCCAGGGTTAGTCTATACATTTTATTGATTTCTGGTTTCAAGTACCATGCCAAATTACAGTCTTGTTTACCTATGTGCAAATCCCAAGAAACTCTTTGGAAAGAGCTGAAGTAATTCTGGATGTACAGAGATATACTTAAGATCATGTTTTGGCTTTTGGTTTTAAAGATAAAGAAATTACTTACTGATATTTTGCTTATTGTATTAACTACCAGCTCTAGTAAAAGGACTCTGATCCTCTAAGTGCTTTGCAGATATTCTGCAGGATATTTTTGCACTAAAGAAGAGTAATCAAAAACCAAAATATCTTGATTTTTGCTTAATACAAGCCTAGCAACAAGCTTTTAATTTATTAACATATTAGTTTTAACTATGGAAAAATACAGATTTTTTTAAAAGAAAGGTGCTTTAACTGCAGAAGAATAAAAAACAAAAACCACCAAAAAAACCCACCCAAAGATTTAATTAGTTCTATGTTTTTACATGTTTATAATGAAAAAGGCCATTAACATTTCCAGAGCCGAGTTTTTTCAGCTCAGTCAAGTGCATTTCCAGAGCTAATTTGAGAAATGTGGACCATCATTTGTGAGGGAAAGCTTTCTGAGAGTTAGGAGTAATTTAGTACAGATTTCTGTGTGAAGTTCATGTGCAAGAAACACAAGATAGAGATAATTCTGGTATTATGTCAAGATTATATATTAGGGTGACAGGTACCAGAGTCCCTAATAGATTGCAGAGGACAGAGATAATGAAGAGTGATGCTTTGTGTTCCCAAGCCTGCCTTGGGCCTGGTGTGTAACTCTAGGCAAATCACTCCTTCCTCAATTCCTCTGTCTGTAAAAATGATGATAATGATGTGGATTATTTTGTGTTTTGTTTTGAGATCTTAAGGGAATATATGGAAATGAAATGGTAGGAACATGGGAGGAAATACAAGGTAGTAAAACAAGCAGCTGTATTGCAGACAGCTTTGTTCTGGCAACTGATTATAAAATTATTGATTCTACTGTTCTTTCCTGTTGAGGGTGTCACTATGTACTTGTTCACAGGATTGCAGGAAAAAAATTTGCTTTTTCTTACACTTGCCTGTCTTTCAGCTTCTCTTTCAGAATTTATGATAAGGTTATTCTGCTTTTACTCTTGTCCATTACTACCCCCATGAGGGACAGTTAAAGCTGTAGTTGGTGGAGGATAAGGACAGCAAAGGTCTGTCTTTATTTTTTCTTTCTCCTCCCTTTCTATCTCTCTGTCTCTCTTTGGCCGTTGAAAATGTAGGTCATATTGCATCACCATAAAATGGAACAGTCAGAAAGGTGTTTGAAAAATGCTGACATCCTTAGCCTGGGGTGCATGCCAGTGTCCTTTGTTTACATTGGGGATGGTGCTGTACCTGTGTAGGAACCAGCATCTCTGTTAAGGTTAGTGGTATGGTACCTGAATTATGAGTCACATTTTAGGATGACTTTCATCTGCCTGCAGTAATTTAAAATTAGACAGATAAAATGCAGCTACTCAAAATAATGATATACACAAGGAGCTAATTTGAAATCCTTAATCTGCAATAACTGTGACGGTGTCGTTTGAATAATGTTACCTTTAACAGAGAAGCTCAGTAATAAATTTTGCAAATCCTATTAATCATGTACTCTCAATTGCCTTGATTAGCTGTGCCTTTCTGTCTTGAAAAGTATGTTTATATTATGTTTGTATATTTTTCTTAGTTTTTTTGCTTTGTTACTGTTTTACTTCATCCACCCTTTAAAATGATCCAGTCAGGATTTTTTTTGTTTATTTTTAAAATGGAAAATCCTGGTGTCCAGTGTCTTACTGCTAGCTACCAGGCTTTCACTGTTTGTGTTTCTGATGTAATATAATTTGTAATTGGTGTGAAATATTCCAGTGACTTAAAATGCAGAACTTCTATTTTTCTTCTCTACAGACATATATAAATACCATTTTTAAAGAAATGTATAAATATAATTTCAACTGTTCATCTTTATCTTAGCTTGCTGCAGTAAGATAATGTGTTTTAGGGATTGAACTTTCAAATAAACAGTGGCATAAATCACACTGCAAGATGCGGGTGTTTTGAAATATAAGACAAAATACTTGCTCATAGAAAATCTTGCATTGTTTCTGAAACAAGGAATGTTTTTTACCTTTCTGTTCAATGCTTTGTGTGGTTTTACTTAAATTGTTGAAGTGGAATATGCAAAGGTTTCATATGACTTTGTTAATCTTACTGCTGAAGAAGACTTCTGAGTTAAAAGAGAAATTGTTGGAAGATATAATCAGTGATGACATCTTCCTTTGCTGAGGAAGATAATGAAAGCTGATCTTTGCCTGTTGTCATTAGACAAAGGAAAATTATAGTAGTCAAAGTTGAGACCCATCAAGTGCACTTTGCTGTGCATAATTATTTTGCAATCTTTATCAATTATCTAAAATGTGTTATTGCTTCTCCATTGATTAAGGTATTAGTTATGTAGTAACTAAAATATTAGTTATTAAAGTTTGATCCTTCTCGTTATTAAGATGCTTATGCATGTTTGGAATAGTTTCAAAAAAACTTGTATCATTATTATATTTTACACCAAACACTCTGTTGCTTTTATGTTTGCACAAATAATAGTAAGTATTTAGGTAATTCTGAGAAACATTTGCTATTGGTATACATAGCAAATGCACAAAAATCCATAACAGCAGCCCCTGGCTGCCCCACTCCTGCTCCCTCCACACACCCCTCCTGCTCCTGCCTCTCCAAGGTGAGACCTCCTGAGGTTATCCCCACACTTACAAAATGCCAAAATGAAGCCCAGTACGGGGTGTGATTATACCCTGCATGTCCACATCTTTGTTTATATAAATATAGCCTTTGTATTTTATCTTAAATTTGAATATTTAGTAGGTTACGTAGGGGAAAGAGTGTTCCAAAATTCAGGCACGTTCTTTGGTGCATATTTCTGGCACCTGAAAAGAAACAGAGTTTAAGGACCTTGGATAGCTGAGGCGTTCGTTTTGATGCTCTCAAAACTTAGAGATGCTCTATCACATACATTTCCATTTTCTTTATTTTAATGAGTTGATTTGCAATTACAATTTTCATGTAAATGTGTTTCTCCTTAAATGGGTAATATGCATTTGTAATTGTAACTCTGCCTATATTATATGTAATCTGTATAGATACAGTTTTCACTGGGATATGGCTTTTGCTCTGCCAGGCTGTGGATTCCTGTCTTGCATATCAGTAACTCCTCAAAGTATTAAAAAGCAATTTTGTCCAAGTTTCTTTGATAGTCAGGCAATGCAAGTGACATAATGCTTCACTGGTTTGGAAATGCAGGCCTTTTTCCATTTTCCTGGGTTTCTGCTTTGGCTTTTGTTGTTGTTTTTCCACCTTTCAGCTAGCTCTCCCTTTTCCAGGGTACCAAGGAGAGAGCTCCACCTGGCTCGTTCTCAATCATCCCATGACTTCCTTGCCTTGCTCTCTGCTGACAGTTGTGGTTGTAATTGACCTGCTGTAAATTCTCAACAGGAATCATTCCTGTTCTCTGCCACCCATTATCTAGAGAAAGAGTTCTCTTTAAAGGGTCATTAAGCTGTCAATTTATTCTTTTGAGACTTACTCTTTTAACTTCTTTCAAACTCAACTGCAGGTGTAATCCCTACAGCAAAATTCACAGGTGGTGACATAGTATGCTCTGATCTTTCATATACAGGAATAAAATTTTTGCTGATCCTTCCTTCACTCTTGTCTTGTCCGTTTCTTTACTACCCTATTTCTAGATTTGTAAGTTTTTGGAGATGTCTTCTGCTTTATAGTTTTTGTTTTCATTTTTGCATGAAGCAAAAGAACTTGCCCTTTATGAAAAAGTAATATTTACATCAGGATAAAAGAAAGAGATTTGTGCATGCAGAGCTCTCATATCTCCTAAAGAAACTGGGGTAGAGATGGAGGAGTGAATTACCTCCACAGCAGGTAGGTCATATGCTCAAAGGGCTTGGGACCTTGAGGCTGAACATTGAATGATCTTTTGGAAAGGGGATGATCCAGATCAATTCAGAGTCTCCTGTCCTAAACTAATAAAGGACAAAAAGGATTTTTGGTAAACACTGCATTGCATTTTCCAAGTTTGCAGCAGCAGGAGTTGAAGAGAAAGTTTTATACTGTAGTATTCAGAGAGTTTTGTATATGTAACAAGGAAATACAGCATTTTCTGAGACTTCTACTCATGCAGAAATTTGCTAAGGATCACTGTTAAGCATAAAGCAGAACAGTGCCTGTGGAGGGGAAAAAAAAATAATCCTGGACTTTCTCTCAAGTCTTGTCCACTGAAAACAAGAAAAATTTGGATTTTCTGCAGTAACTAGAATATAATTGAGGATGTTCTTCTTAGGATTAGCTATGTCAGTAAGCAGACTTAATCTTAGAAATAGTAAATATATTTCTAGAGGATCTCAGTCAAGGTAATGTTAGCTGCTAAACTGCAGTTTAAAGGAAAACATAAAAAAAGGGTTTATCTTCAGTACATAAAAAGACTTTAAAAATACAAACTTAGTTGGCAGGCATCTTCCCAAAGGAACAGCCAGAAGCCAGGAAAAGCTTCATTTGCCACCTTCCAGTGGAGCAGAGCCCTACAGGCTGGGGGACAGCTCAGGTGCCCTGTTGGACTGCATTCCTCTTGTCTGGACTTTAGTCCTTTGAGGGGAAAAAACTAGTTTTCTCTGAAGTGTCATCCAGTCCCAGTGCTAGGCTGGCTTATTTATATATATCTTCATGGCTTTTTAGTGATGAAAAAAAAAATCACCAGTTTCATTTCCAAGGACTTGTAAAAATCAATTAATTGATCTTAAATATAACCTGCACAAAAATGGTTGAATTTTTTTCTAAATTTTAACAGGACTTTGGTTTAGCTTTAACCTGTTCGGCATTGATTTATGCAAAATCAAAGCAAACTGGAATTAAGTTTAGTTCATATAAACAAGTTTATAAGCATTGAATGAAAGGATCTTAAAAACCTGAGTTTAAGATGGTAAAGGTCCCCTTTATGGGAAGGCCTCAATTTTTACATTTTCCTCAATTCTTTGTCAGTGGTGCAGTGATAGTCCTTGATGCTGATGACGTGACGGATCATTTTTACCTCTCATGTTCTGTGCCATGGTGGTAAAGCTGGCAATGGCTGCATCCTGAGAGCCCCTGTTCTTGGAGTCGTGCTGTATTTTGGGAAAATGGTGTGCAGAAAATGCAGGGCTGTGGTGTTTCCAGCGTGTGGGGCAGACACAGCCGCCTGCTTGAGGACCTGCTCAGGAAGAGTCGATGCAAGTGCAGTAACTGGGCTGAAGATTGAGGTTTCATCCAATGCATGCCTTTGTGGTAATGTCAGGCTGCCATTTAGAGAGCTGCTCTCTACAGAACACACCATAACAGCTCCCCGCTTACCTTTCAGTTTGAAATCCATTGCACAAACCGTGCTTGTAAAATTGATTAAATGTTTCCTATTGGTTTTTAAATGGACACATTTATTGTTAGGAAATGGAGTTAAGGTTTCAATGATCTTAGTGCTGTACTCTGTTTTCTTTTCTTGCAGAATTAATCAGGTACAAGTTAGGAAAAGCTTCCAAAATCTGAACAGATGAAGATCAATTGATAAATCAACCCAGCGATTCACCATACTTTCAAGGTACTGTGACATGCTTAACCAAATATTTTCCTTAAGCGTAAGATTCTCATTCTTTAGATATGAGAAACATAGAGAACAGCATATTAGCAGGGTTGCAAAGCAAGTCTGAAGTGTTACCAGATGCAGTTGGGGAGACTTTTTTAAAATGCAGATGTTTTATGTATGTTTCAGTGGGAAATAAGGTGATGTTACAGTCAACCTAAAAGGAGTTCAACTTGGCATGCAACTGCCAAACTTAAAAAGATAAAACTAAGCTGGATTATATCTTTCAATCAATTAGGGGAAGTGATTTGGAAAAGTAAATTGTGGCAGATGGGGAATATAGTAGAATCAATATTTTAAATTTATTTATTTATTTATTGTATTTTAGAAGAAGTAATCTTCATTTTCTGAATAATTATTTTTTCTATTTCCATGTTTCCATGATATCTTAAAGAATTTGAAGGCTGTTAGGCTCTGGCATGTGCCATAGCCTACCAGCTGCATCAGTCCTCTTATTTTACAAGTTCAGAAAGTGGAATTGTAATCTGAGATAAGACTGTACACTTGCCTAACACAGTGGGTTTATTCTGCATTCTTTGCAGAATGTTAGGAAAAAGAGAAATTATGATAATAAATTGAAATTTTGTCTGAAGGGCTGCTAGTGCAGATTATTTTATCAGGTACTGCTAATTCATTGAAAGATTATCTGTTTCTTTCTCTGTTTCCCTTACATTTATCTTTACTCTTTATCATCACGTGCATTTCACCATTTTGTATATTTTTGCTTAACTCCACAAAAAAAAAAAAAATACTTCACTCTTATGCACAGATATGAAGAATCCAGACTATTACAGCCTGGCCAGGACTTCCTGGGCAAATCATCTTCTAATATATTTTAAAATAGATTGCAGCAGAAAGGGCTATTATGTTTAGCATGGATCTGGCCTGCAGAGCTTATTTAAGTGGCAGAGTTAACCTGGGCTCAAGAATTGTGAGGAATGTTTGTTATTATCTGGATCTTGCAATATGTAACATTTGAAGCTGTAATACCTGAAGTACTTTTAACAAAATGCTTCCCTGGATTTTCCAGCAACGTGAGAGTGGCTGTCTTAGTGAACCCAAAGTGTCTGGATTGCAAAAAGTGGCTTTATTCTTTCTACTTCCTTGCTCCTCATCACTGAATAGGGCCACAACATCTATCAGAGTTTCATACATTCCTAGGAAAGTCTAGACTTGAACAATCCTCTGGACATCATCTGGTCTGACCTTCTGTTTCAAGCAGGTTATCTGAGGCTTAGTCAAGCTAATGGTTAAATGCTTTTGGCAAGAGAAAGTTCACAATTTTCTCTAGGCAGTCTGTTCCAGTACGTAATTGTCCTCACAGTAAATATTCTGTTGTTGCATTTAGACAGAACTTCTGAACCAACTTGTGCCTGTTGCCTCTTGCCCTATCACCTTGTTCCTTGTGAAGAGTTACCTCCATCTTCTCTATAATTATCTTTTACTTCTCGGAACATTGATCTCTTCTCTTCTTTAGGCTGAACAAACCCAATTCCTTTTAATTTTTTCACCAAGTTTCCCAACCTTCTAATCTCTTGGCTCTCTGCTGGACCCTGTCCAGTTTTTTAAAGTGTCTCTTGAAGTCTTCCAGCCTGTCCCAATCTCTGTACATAGGGATCTATCTGTTTTCCAGGTTTTTGTGTCACCTGCAAACTTGACGATGTATTTATTCCAATCATCCAGATAATTCTAAAAGATATCAGATAGAATTGAGCCCAGTATTGATCCCTGAGGGACTTTGATTGCCATTTGATTTGGAGCCATTCCCACCCTTTGAGCACAGCAGTTTAGCCAGTTTGCTGCCAATCTCATGGTCCCCATCTGTGACCTTTCAAACTCACTCTCAGCACCCTTGCGTGCATCCTGTCAAGTCCACAGACCTGCCCATGTCCAATTTGTGTAATATTTTGTTGTTAATTTGCTAAGCATATGGTCAGAGCAGGTAGCATCAGCAAAGCATCAGCAGGCAGCAGTTGAATGGGAGAAGAATGTTTAAATTTAAATTTCTTTGCTCCAGGGTTCTTAGGATCCTTGGTTTGATGTTAAAAGCGCAGCAGAGGTTCTGGGGCCTCAGCAGCTTCCTGTGAGCTGTGCTTGGACCCAGTGTTAAACTGGCAAGAAGCCAGGCAGGGTTATGAAACCTTGCATGGTAGTTAGGTTCCAGAGGAAGATCAGTAGTAAAAATTGTCCCCATCAGGTACTTTGGTTTCAATAAGTGGAAATTCAGCACTAATGTTTTGTTACAATTGGCCTGAACAGCTGTGTACTTGAATAATTCTAAGTTGTAATATCATATTCTCTGTGTATAAATGAGAATCTAAAAGGTCATACCTGTTTGATTCCTCTGATTAAAATGATTCATCTGCACAGTTAGGTTGCTGAAATTGGTTTAACATTTCCAAATTCAAAAGGTAATTTCAATACCTTATGTAAAATTAGTAAACATTACTTGGATTTCCAGATCATTAACTGGGTGTATTTTGTGTAGTTTTGCCTATTTACCTTTAACACTTGGAAACTTTGTATCACTATAGAGTGTTTTGTCTGTAAATTTCCCTTCAAGAATTGACACTATGTGGTGCCATTAAGCAGGGCAAAGATCTGTGCTCCTCTATTCATTATTCTGCTTTAGATCACTGTGTCATGAATTCTTGCAGATATATTTGAAAATTAACTAAAGAAGGAAGTGGTTGTAGTCTTTTGTTAGGTTCCTAATGCATGGCAATAACGTCTTATAATTTGGGTGTAAAAATGTTTTTGTGATGTTTGGATAAACATAGAAGGGCATCTGTTGCATTCTCCCCCTAATGCAGAATTCTTTGCAGATTTACTTATTAGCCTCCATTCCCCAATTCTTCCTTCTCAGGAAAAGATACCTTAAGTTAGTCATCCAATCTTAACAATATTGTACTTTCCCCTGGTACAGGTTTGTAGTATGTATCCACAATAATTCATATTCCAGCATTTAAAGTAGCAAGTAGCTGTATTCCAACACTTCTGAGTATCTCCAGTTTCACCTTTGAAGTGTTACTCATAAATAAAATTATACACATCAACCTGTTCCCAGGATCCGTAGGAAAGAGGATAATAGACTATCATGATTTCTTATATAATTTTTTATTGTGTGCTGCTTATGATTAGTATTATTTTGCAATCCTGTGTATAGTTTTGAAGGGAGAAGTTGCTGATTTCCTGGATGTCAGAGTGAACTACAGATTACCATTATGTGTTTTTCTTAGTGTATTAATATTTTTCCATAATGGGGCTTAAATTAAATGGTCTGTTTGTTATGACTGGGTAGTTCTGTCTTCATCTGATGTTTTGATTTATGTGAACTTTTTATCTCTTGCTTCCATACTCTTAGTCTTACGTTTCTCATACTGGAGATGCATTTTAAAATGCATAGAATGTGCTCCCCGTTCCAGCATTTTCAGCAGGAGCTGATGGGAGGGTCAGGACTTCAGCATATCAGCTGCTTGAGTTGTCACTTCATCCTGAATCCCACCTACCAACAAAAAATGACATTTGTTCTTAGTTTTTATGCCCTTCTTGATCATTTCATACCTTTGGCTAGAATTAACTTGATTTCGTTTAGTACCATAATGCCCCTCAGAGCTTCTCCTTGACAGACCTTTTGTGAATTCACTATTCTCCTTTCTTCTGAGTACTGATAAAGTGACACCCCTGTGGATTCTCCCTGTCTCTCCCTTTGCACTTCAGCTCTCACATCCTTTCACTTCCATTGTGGAAAACCATCGGTGAATCGTATCATTGTACTTCTGCTCTTAAAAGAGTTCAGCTGCAGATTCATCCTTCCTTTTTCATTTCAGTTAAGAGTTGTCATATCTCAGGTCCTATACAGAGGCTGTCATACAGATTCTAACTGAACAGCTGAAGTAGGTGTTCCCTGTTTGAACGGCTTTCCTGGACCACCTGGCAAAAGAATGAAACCTGCTGGTACAGGTGAAAAAATGCCTGCAGTGTCATGCCATGGAATAACCATCCGCTGCAGTTTTCAGCAGTTGCATGCTGTTTAAAGACATACATTTAATTATAGTGTTGCCAGCCATGTTTATATTGTTAAACCTACTTAGTGAGCTTTAAAACTGTGAGTTTTCCTTTTCTGTATGTTTTGTTTCCTATTTTTGTCTCCTTTCTTTGCTTTTGCAGGCTGTGTTATGTGTTTTGTTTGTTTATGCTTTCTTCACATCATTATTTGACTGTTTTCTCTACATCATCCACAGTTTTCTGCTGTTTTTCTGCCTCATATTTTTCCTTCTTTACGTTCTCTTTGAGCTTAACTCCTTCTTGTATTTTCTCTCTGTTCTCCAAATACTTGTTCTCATTCACAGGTATGAGCAGTTCATGGTTTTTCACCCATTGTCTTAGTCCCATTGCTACTGCTTGGGCTATTTTGCTTCCTGAGATAAGTCCTTAGAACCAGTAGCATTCCCTTTCTGTTCTGTTAAAGAGAAGTATTGGCTTCTAGGCAGTTTTACACACTTGAATGTTCTCCCCACTCCTGGCCAGGTTTACCCCACTTAATTCTGGATGTTTAGTGCAGGTGCCTAATTTATGTGTGTGGTCATCCACGGCTGCTTCTGTGGTCAGTGAAGAGAGGGGCTTTTTCAAACAGTGGTTTACACCAGGAGGGACCAAACTGATCTCAGAAGTATCCCTTCCTCTCTGCTGACCACCAAGGGAGCTTTGGATGACTGCTCTTCTAACCTGATGTCTCAGATTTGTAACTCTGTTACAAAAGTCACCTCTGTTAAAGTCTGCTGCTTGTACGTGTGTTTCCAATTCTGATCTCCTTCCAACGCCATGGATTTTTAGGGATTTCCCTGTTTTTGCCTAAAATAATCAATGCATCCATGTACAGTGTTATGGAAACAATGTAAGAAATTGAATTAGTGTGCTTTAAAGAGCCCAAACAACGTGTTCAGCCTAATGGCTTTGTGGGGAAAGAAAGTTCTCGCCACTTCCAGTCCCTGTAAAATTAGATTTTCATCTGCCCCTATTCCTGCTGTCTGACTAATCGGTCTTGTGCACTGAACTGATGAACTGATCCTTCTGCTGCCACTTCCCTCCCTCTGCTGGAATACTGATGTACTCACGGCACAGAGAGGAAATATTTCAGTAGCGGAAGGTTTACTAAAGGACAGCCTGGGGCCCAGACTGCAGAATTAGATCTTGAGTGGGAATACAGAGGGAAAGAAGAAAAGCTGTGAAAGAGGGAGGATGAAAATGCAACTGCCAGATTGAAAGAGCAGAGCAGAGCCATAAAGGGGATAATCAAAGCTGTATGAAATAACAGTGGCATGTGCTTTTACCTGTGTGGCTGGCACTTCTGAAGCAAGAGGCACTTCTGAGTAACTTGATGAGTGTCAACTTTAGAAACTAAAAAGTTGGTAATCTATTGACTCTTTAATGTCGTTAATTGATGTAATTTTCCCAATTTTTGCATAATTTGACATAAATATATTAGTAATATTTAAAGAAAATAATCATGTGATGTGTGAACATGAAATTGATCTGCCATGGTCAACTCTGTCACTGTTAAAGGGTAGGTGATGGTGTTCTATGACTCTGTTTGGTCACTTGTCACTATATTTGCTTTATGATTTATGCAAAGTAAATAATAGAAAAACCCTTTATGAATTTGATGGACACTTGGACATATCATGGTTTCTTTTTCAAACTGCAGCTGAGGCAGCTTTCTGACAGCTTACTTCAGGACAAAGGAAAGCTGCATGAATGAAATTTGTAATATGAATGAGAATATTTGACACAGAGAATACAGATTGGTCTGTAACTTGTTTTATCATATGGCTGGAGTCTGCAATCAGCTATGGATACAATCTACAATCTTAGAGTCAAACAAAAAAGCACTGTTGAAGAACTAAGCTTGAAAGAAATCAGGCATAGGTTTTTTTTCCTATCTGGCTTCTACACCACAAAAAAAGCTGAAGTTCTGTTCAGAAACTGTTCACCATCTGACAGACATTTTTCTTCCAGTGTTGTTCTTAGCTTTAATTATAAGTAGTTTTCTGTATTATAAAGCATGCTATTTGATAATTAATCAAACAATAATGCAATCCATCTTTAGACTTTGGTTCCATGAACACCTTTGTTCATGCTCAGACTAAAATGAAGCGTTTTGGGAAGCTACATACTGGGCAGCAAAGAGCCAGTGTAACTGTCTGAAACGTCAGGGCCCAGCTCAAGAGGCTGATGGCCTTTAATAATTAATCCTGCTGCAAATGTCTGCAGTAGAAGTCAGTGCTGCACTCTTTACCTAAATTTTATGGTGTTGGCCTTTTATGAAAGAGCTAAGTTAGACTTCAAGTTGATCAGGGGGAGAGAAAAATCACGCTAGCTGCTCTGTATTAGATCTGAAATTTTACGAGATACGTTCTGAGTGTGACATAAATTATCAGTTGGGTGGAACAGTGAAACTATTCTTATAATTACAGCCTATGCTATCCCTTATGACTGTGGTGTGATGAGCTTGAATTTATAGATCTTTTACATGCATAAATTTGGAAAGAAACATCTCTAGCTTGTACAGTCCCACACCTCAAATGAAAACAGAAAATGAAAATTAGCTAAGCCTGCATGTATATGCACCTCTGCGGGTTAAACAAATTTATTTATAGTTTATTACAGTTTCTGCTGTGTGACTTTGCAAATACATGTATGGGACCTGTGAGCAGTTCCACTGACAGTGCCAGTCCCGTGCTCTTGAGTACCTGTACAGGAGGCAGCACGTCAGATTTGCATATATTTTTTCTTAGCTGTTTTTCGAGGATATTCTTACTGACAGTGGCATCAAGTGTGGCCGGAAATCATTGCAGATCATGGCCTGACAGTTTGACATTGGTGCTTGAACACTCTAGCAGAGAAAACTCTGTAATAAATGAGTTCTAAACCCAGGGCTTTTTATTAAAGAACTTGATTTTGCAAAGCTTAGACTTTGTTACTTGGAGTTAGCAGGTACGACAGCATCCTTTACTCCTCGCTTTTGACACGGCACAACGTCACCGCAAAGTTTAGGCAAGGGGAAAAAAAAAAAAAACAAAAAAAAAACCCAGGCAAGCTATTTAAAAAAGAAATGTGGAATAGCAGTGAGAAGGCCTTTTCCTTGGGAGACAGGTTACGGGTGTAAGGAGGGCAGCAGCGCGCAGGAAAGTCGCTCGGTGTCCCCCTGTGCCCGGCTGCGGGCGGGGAGCGGAGGGAGGGGATGGGAGAGAAGGAGGGATGCGATGGAAGGAGGGATGCGATGGGATGGGAGAGGAGAGGATGGGCTGGGAGGGAGCCGGGGGGGCCGCGCCCGCCCCGAGCGAGTTTCCTGCTCGCCGCTGCCTTTAAGGAGGCGCCGGCTTTAAGGTGTCCCGGCGCCGAGG
>VZTB01007643.1:850375-888979 GCA_013397245.1 Thryothorus ludovicianus
GGCGGGCTCGGGAGCGGCGCGGAGCGGGCAGCGCCTGCCCCAGTTCCTGTAATCCGGGACACGGTGCGAGGAGGTCGGAGCCGGTCCCCGGAGCCCGGCACCTCCTGCCCTCGATTCAGCCTCGGCGTGGGGCGGGCAGCCGCAGGTGAGGCATCCCCGCCGCTGACAGCGGCCCGGGAGCCCCCGGTCCCTCCGCTCCCGTGCCCGCGGGGGAATGGGCTCCGGGTCACGAGCGAGGGGTCAGTCCTACCCTCTGACTTCTCCCTGGATTGAGACCTTGTGGCTTTTTGGTTTTAGGAACAGCATTAGAAGAAAGTTTCAAGGAATACGGAAGAAACCGAGAAGCGATGCGACTTTGCCGAGAAGGTGAGTGCGATTCATTCTTGAAGAAAAGTGCACGGAGAAGTTTTCTTCCTCGTAACTACTTAGCAGAGGGTCAAGCATGGGAAGCAGAAAGGATCAGAGTTTCCTATCGGTTTGGATTTAGGACTGATAGCCTGTCAGTGACTGATGTTGATAGCATTATTATTAAATTAATGCATACTTTGAAAACTACGAGTGAGGGAATGGGCTGTCCTTACTGTGTTTCTATGTGGTTGGTTGGTGTGGTTTTTTTTTTCTTTGGACTATAAATAGTCCTAAGGAAGCTCTGTGATCAACACTGATAAAATCTTCTCTTGAGTTTAAATAATTTTTATTCTTGGTATAATCCATGTCAGTATTTCAGTACCAATCCCTTCCTCTGTCATGTCAACGTGTTATGTTTATTGCTTGGTACTCTGCTAAATGAGAGTGACCTTTCACCTGTGATTAGCAAAAGCCCATTACGGCCTAGTTTCTTGCAAGGGTAACAATGTTACTTGGAGTTGTAAGCAGATGATGAATGAAAGCTGTAGATTATTATTTGCTTTCTAACCGGCAGTAGAAAAAAAAGAGGAAACTATGGGTCTGATTTATTATGTTAATTTTTGGTTTTTTTTTTTAGTTTAATGATAGTTTTAGAACAGAGAAAGTTTTAGAACCTTCCTTAATATTGTCGGTTCGTGGTTCCCTCTGACTGCCTGAGACATGTGCCAAAGAACAGGCCCAGCTGTTTTAAATACTGGAGCAGTTAGACCCAAGTAATTTATTTGATGTTCGAAATGGAAGACTGAGTTTGTAGACATGGTTTACAGTCATGGGGAGCAGAACTTGCTGGCGTCTTTAGGAGATGATCTGATTCAGCACAAACTGACTTGCAAGCAGCAAATAAAACCTAAAGCAAGGTGGCACAGGCTAGCAGGATTGGGAGGCAGTGATCCATATTGAGTCTGAATCAAAATGGCTATTTCTTGTAGAATTCCTACTGTTGCTGAAATTTGGAAAATGCAGTTTCTAGGACCACAGTCGGTGGTCAGCAGCATGGAAGAAAGGTGCAATAGGCAGCTGTGCTGCAGCATTCAGATTCACTTGTGGTGTTTTGCCATCTTCTTAAGTGTATCTGTGAGTTCTTAGGCACTTGAAAAATCACTTTATTACTTCATTGCCAAGTTCCAATCTAATCATTGTGCTGGATGTGTAATTCATTTTTCTGAATAGGTGAATCATTCAAATGCTGAAAAGCATTTACAACAATAAGCAACAACATTATCCTAGTAAAGATTTTACCAATAAGGATTTTCAAACATTTGCTCTCATTTCTACCTTGTAAAATGCAAGCATCTAAGGTTTCCAGATTCTAAAGATTAGCTGGCAGTGTAAAGAATAATCTATCCTATTTTTTTCCCCACTGGAGAGAGATCATGAAACTGTTTTTGTGCAGGCTGATCACTGAGACACAGCTTTTCTGCACTGACTCCAACCATGGGAATGATTTGTAGGGTTATGAGTTGAAGGAAGTTCATAAAATACTTAGAGAATTAAAAGTGAAACTTAGTAGCCCTGTCAGGCTTCCAGAAGTCTATTTATTTTGGTTGCTTTATGACATATGAATGAGACACTGACTTGGCATATACCTGTAGTTAGTCTGTAGGGAGCTTGGCCTGCTGCAAAATAGAGCTAAAGTAGTATTAATTAAGTTTAGATTAATTTAAGGAACTAGAGGAGCAGCAGACATTCCAACAAATGTATATGTTATCAAATAAAACTTTGAAAAGATTGTAAATGTTTCCTTTTCCCAGGAAGAATTTTGCATTCAAAATTGAGGAACAAACATTTATGAAGTAATTGGACTTTATAAACCTTGGTTTTTAATAGAGAAAAGTGAACCAAAAGTATAAATTCTCTTAAATCCAGTTTAACCTCAAGACTTTTCTCGTGGTACCCCACAGTATTTTAAATACAAACAACAGAACTCCTTGTGTAAGAAAGTTATTTCTCTACAGATTGAGAGTTGACTCTGAGGCCCAACTTCACAAAAGGATTTCAAGGTTATTTAGGCTAGTTTAACCTTGCATTGCAACTCTTCCAGTTTGCATAAAAGAATTAAATATTCATGGCCTGGAGAGGGAGCAGAAGAAGGAACATGACTTTACAGCCCACATATTAGAATTGGGTTCAAAACCAAGAACCATTTTCTTTATTAACAATTGTCAGGCTCCCACTGGCCTGTGTCCCTGCTGGGGTGTGGGTGGTCGTTGTTTCTTTCCCCTCGTGCTGTTTTCCTGCATCTCCTGGTGGGAATGGCCTCATCCTCAGCATGCCTGGTGGCAAGAGGTGGATTTCAGCCTCGAAGGCAGTCTCCTGAATGAAGAGTGAGTGTTCCTCTTTTTGTAACACTGTTTTAGAAAAGGGGCTTAACATTGCCAGCTTCTCCTTTTGTTAAACTTGAAAGGCAAAGAATGATGCATGTTATTTCTTTTAAAGGAATAAAGGAGGACGTAACTGTGTAATTCCAGGGCAATATTTGCAAGCAGTGGAGAGAGGCAGGATTTCAGACACACCTTTGTCAGTGGTACTTTGTATTTGCTGATGAGGCAGCTCCTCTCTCAGCGTTTTAGCGGTTGTGGAGCCTGATGAGTCCTTAATACCTGTCAGTGATGCTAGTTGCATGCAGGGATCAGGAAACCTGTCTCAAATATGGTTTTCTTGCATCTAACCCTCCTTGTCATAACCAAATTCGCATTGAAGTAAGAACTAGAATTTGAATTTGGGCTTCCCAAACTCCCAGTGTTTGTGTCTCATACTTCCCTGTTTCTTTTTCACTGCTCTTATATGCTTTCTGTTCTGCTAATACATAATATTAAACCATTCCTGCTGGGATCCTCACTGACCTTCATCAAAGTGAAAAACTCACTGGATACTTTCCTACATGCTGCTTTTTGAGACAGCAACAGTCCACACTGAGCTTTGATGTAGAAATCAGAGCTGCAGGAATAAGGCACAGGCCCAATGGACTTGACTCACTCTTGGTATGGAAAAACCCCAGGAGAAGGAAGTGAGACAGGGATACCCAATGGGATGGGAAGATTTTACTATAAAATAAGCCTTAAACTTTACTTTGACTTTTTACACTGAAACCTTCTGGTGAGCAATCCTATCAAGGTAAGAATATATTAGAAGAAATTGTGCTTATTAGTTATTTTCATGTGTATTTGATGTGACAGAATCTTTTGGCTGATGCAGTCGCTTAATTACTTACTGCTTTGTGAACCAGGTGTGAATCCCCTGCCACTCACTTGTGCTGTGATGAAGCGAGGATAGCATGTTGCATTATAATATGTAGATGAATTCCAAAACAGCAAGGCAGAAAATCTCATCCTCCTCATGCATTTCTCCTATATTTTAAAATGAAACTTTGCTGAAGTGCACCTTCCAAACTTGTGTGGTAGTGGAAGCAAGTGCCATCTGATGCAGCCAGAATGTTTCTGGACACTCAGTTCATCTTGGAGGTGCAGTAGATCTTCAAAGGAGGTTGTGTCTGTAGCACCTGACTGTTTGATTTGGAAGAAATGATTCTTCATATCAAACCTCATAATCAGTGCTTGAAGCAGTGTTTCTGGAGATCCTTGCTAACTTGTGCTGAATGTAGTTTGCTTTTAAGAATTTTTCTAGCCCATTGTTGCGGAGAGGATCTCTAAATAGAACTGTGCGTGTGAGTGTAGAGTTCATGCGTGGTAACTCTGACAGGCTTCAACAGAGGCAACTGTTGCTTCTTGCAAAATTTAACAACAAAATGAGGTTGGCTCATTTTGCTCTGTGAAAGAGTAGAGAAGCAGTGGCTGGGAACAGTGAAGACCAAAGTTGTTTATTGGGGCTAGAGGCCTAACCCTCTCCCACCACCCAAGGAACACTTGACTGTCTCCAAAGTAAATTTTCAATTGCTAAAGGTTGTCATGTATGTTCCTTTAAATAAAACAAAAACACAGGGAAAAAATCCAAAATAAGAAACCCAAAACCAAGCCATCCCCACCCCCAAATCTACAGAGAGAGACAACCCGTGTACATCATCATTACACACACCATTACTTATTAATTTGTGCAACTCTTTTGAAGTGGTTGGGATAAAAATCTGTTATATTCTTACACTGACTCATAAAATAATTTTGAAATATTTAAAATTATAAAAATTATAAAAAAGGAAACGATAGTATCTCAGATGGGAAAATAAAAGCATGGGGAGCAGAAAAGAGATTTGGTTAGACAATATAAAATGGAGTATTTCTTTTTAACAGTGTATTCAGTGCATGCTGAAACTATGGTGTCTTTACCTAAGAACTTAAGCACCTCATTCTTTCAGTTACACAAACAGCCCCTTTTTTTAGTTTGTTTGGGTATTTTTGTGTGTGTTACATCCTTTGAGAGGTGAATCCCTTGGTACTGTCTATTTCAAGCACTTCACTCGTACTGTCACCACAGCTTAGCAGTAACTGGCAACAAAGTGGAGGAGGAGGACAGAACATCTGTGGCTTGGGTCACAGGTCAGAATTGCTGTTGACTGTGGGGTGATGTAGCACAGTCTTGCAGCTTATAGACTGTGCTATCTGAATAAAGCAAGCACTGAATTTTCTGTGGGAATGCAGATTGTCAGTTTTTGGTAGGCACGTTCAGAAGACACTCTGGCAGGCTCGGTGACAGCAGGGATCAGTCAGGAGAGCAGGTGGGAGCAAACTCTGTTCAGCATCGTGTCACCTGGTAACAGCTGAACTTCTGGTCTTTGACAGTTAATATGCCTTGGAGATTAAAAAAAAGGCTCTGTGAACCTCTGGGGCATTCAGCAGAAGCTTTGAGGTTTGATTATATTAATTGCTAATAATGGAAGTTACCAGAGCTGTGACAGTACTAAGAGCCATGCAATGAACCCTCGTTCTTCTTGAGCTCTGTCTAGGCAGGGTTGAGCAGTGAAATCCAGGCCTGGGAGGCTCACTAGAAGCATCTTTATCACATAGACCCAAGGTCTAGAATTTTCCCAGCAGCAGGTTCCATAAATAATTAAAGCACTGGTGAAACTTCTGTTCCAATATTAAGTTGTAAATACAAGTAAGAGACAGCATCTTATTTCAAATTTAAATTTGTTTTTATTCAGCCTTTGGAGGTGCTTAGTTGAGTTGATTTTTGTTGTGTCAAATCATATCAGAGAGATGCTTAGAGGGCTCTATAGTCCTTGACTACCTGCAAATACACTTATGAGAATTTTTAGTACATTAAAA
Organism: Thryothorus ludovicianus; assembly: GCA_013397245.1. Lineage (NCBI taxonomy): Eukaryota > Metazoa > Chordata > Aves > Passeriformes > Certhiidae > Thryothorus > Thryothorus ludovicianus. The sequence goes on from VZTB01007643.1 coordinate 856,003, forward strand.
TTAATATTTTAAGGTAGCAGTACAAAGTGCTGTGCTCCTTTTTTGACATTCTGCATAGTTTTTCACAGTCTGTAATCAGATAAATCTCTTCTTCATTTCATTGCATTTTAATTGACTACTTAGACAAATTATTTTAAGGTTCTGTCGATTGGTTATAGTAAAACAATTAAAAGGAGACTTTAAAATTGCATTGTGGAAAATTGTGGAGGTTTTATGAGATTGCTTGAAAAACGTTTGAAAGGATGTTACGATTCTAATTCTCTGCAGTGATTGGCCCTAATTTTTTTCTTGTTATTTTTTTTTCCTTTAAATCTAAGTTCTGTTTACAATATTTAATTATTTCTGGCGAGATGAGTCAGGTGTTATAAATAGAATATTGTGATGCTAGACTGCAAGTTAGAACTGTGTCATCTCATATGCTTTAAAGATACTTTGCAGGTTTTAGGTATTACCATAGTATTAGTGTTGTATTGCAAGGCCTTGGGGACTTGGGCTGGAACTGCAGCCACAAGACTGTCTTGATCAGTCCATAATATGTGAGGAGGCAGGATATTTTAGTTTTTGTAAGAACCTTTTGAAATAGTTGTCTGTACACATACGTAACAGTCAGGAATTCACTGTTATCTAATGCTTCTTAACTGGTATATGATTAGCTGGGTTATCCCTGTGCAGAAGAGGTGATGTCTTGACAATACTTGGTTAAAGATTGGATTTTGTATCATTTCTGTGCTATATTTAACAACAAAAACTCAGTGAGAGAAGAACAATGCAATAAATATGTAGAAATGTGGCTTTCATACAAGGTGGGAACGTTGTCACCTAAGTAGAGCAGGAAAGACAAAAAGGCTTAGTGAAGGATACTTTTAAATAAATTGGGTTAAGAGGATGCAGATTACTCTCTCTAAGGTAACTATTTTCAAAAGTATTTCTTCCATTGCAGCAGATCTGTAAAAGTGAATGTGTCCAATACTTACAGCTCTCCTGGTTATGCCCAGCCTGTGGCTGGAAGGTTGTCTGGGGAGAGGTGTGATCTCTTGTCTCTTGCAAGACAGAAAAAATTTCATCTTTCACAAACCATTGTAATATTTGACTTGCAATTAACTATTCTAAGTAAGCTCTAGGGTGCTTGAGAATTATTTCTCTTCCTGTGTAATGAATAAAATAATCCAGTGCTGTGGAAGTTCCCCATATGTATGATATTCAACGTTATTTCTTAGGCATTCTTACAATGTAGGTGACAGCACAGAGATGAATAGAGCTTTGTACTTACACTTCAAGTTTTTTTAGCAGCAAGTGTTAAAATCTGACAAAGGAAATTCAAAGTCTAACGTGCAGAGTAGTGTGATTATAAAAGCAGTTGTCACAGAAGGCAATAAATTTATTTTAATCTGTCTTCCCACTGTTAGAAGGCTTTGCACAGTGAAAAGCTGTCCCTGCTTGTGCAGGCTGTGTGCAGCTGTGAGCCAGGACTGGTGCTGGTGGCTCTCACTGATTCTTGTGGCAAGTCAGACACTCGTGGTAGCCCCAGATACTACAGGGTATGACAGGATGTGACTTCATCAAAGTAAACCGTGCACACAGCTGCTCCCACATTGCTTGGAGTCATGATTGCTAGGTTTGGAAATGGCAAATATTCTGGGTTATTGGCTCAGGTAGATTAGAAATACTCAAATGCTCAGTTACTTAAGTGTGCACATGCCCATCAGCCCTGTGGAATAAGCTGGTTTGTGGTAACATGTCCCAAATGAGAAAGATTGTTTATTCACAAGCTCACCCCTGCCCTGATCTTCTGATACCTTTGACATCACCCATGGATAAATCTTCATTGATAATATAAGGGGAAAGGGATAATTGGTTGTGCCTTGTTTTTTTGCTGAGGGGATTATAAGAGGCAGAAAACATGCAGTGTTCTTGATCTGCTCTTCCTTCTGTTGCTAAGCAGGACTTGAATCTTCATCAACTGTAGTGCAACAGAAAATGCAGCTTTCTTAACTGGCACTGAAAAAATACACACAAGAGAGCTGAAGGACTAAAATCCTGTAGGGAGCAACTGAGGTTGAGTCCATATTGCTTTGGTTCTGAAATCTAGAGCTCTCATTGTTTTCTTTGCAAGCAAGTTGGTTGGATGCTTTCTCACTGATACAGTTGCCTGGAAGTCCTGTAGCAGCTCACCTTAAAATGAAGTGTGGAGGCTTTAATGAGTTAAATTTAAAAATCATGTCCTGTGATGAATACACAGTAAACTGGATGTTTGCTTTCCATGGACATCAAATTGTGTTGTATTTTACCCTTCAAAAGTTTAACTTTCATCTATGGTTTTGTTCCTTGACTACATAAGCGTCGTAGTAGATGCTGTGAGTAGGAAAATGGGGGTTCTGATGGTTTATTAAGTATTACCTGGAGATGGGGTCTTGTTGTGAGCCACTGAAGGTTTTCTTGTGGCTGGAAGGAGAATGTAGGACCAGGCTGTGGGGCTCAGTGGGTGAGAGAGGAGCCAGCCACGTTCACTGCAACCTCACGATCAGACAGACGCCAAAGGTACTTCACTATGCAAACATTTAATTGTCAGTCCCTAGATATTATAGCCATGGCTTTGTCAAGGTGTATATACCCTAAATTACACCCTCTGGCTATTGTTTCAGGTGAAACTACAGAGGAAAATCTGTATCAGTTTACACCTAGGGTGTGGTTTTACAATCTTTTTCGGTTTTTTTCCCTCCTAGTAATGCTGGATTAAGCAGCTCCTCTGTCTCTGCTGAGTGAAACACTTGTGAAATAATAGTTGTATTATAACTGTAAAGTTGTTTCCAAAACAAGGTGATAGCTGTTTAAAGGAGAACCTTAATTTTCCATCACATGGTTGGTCTGGAAATCTAGAGTCCATTGGATTGTGCTTGATTATGTATCTTTTCTGAGTGAATCTGATCTGATTTTTACATGTCTGCCTACAAGACTGTATGGCATAGTAGATCTTGTATCTTGGTTACCTTTGAGTGTTAAAGATGTCGTGTCAGTGAATAACCACAGTGTAAATCAGGACCAGTTGTAAGCGGTGTATTGTGAAAATTACACAAGTAAGAACTACTTGTTGTTATTATTATTATTAGTTAGTATATTTTTTAAAAAATCCTATTTCATAATTAGTTATGTCAGGAGGCCAGATAATAGAAATTGGAAGTTTTTCTAACATTCCTGAGGCAGTTCCCAGTAACTTTGTGAACTGGAGAAAATACCATTTGAATTTGTGTTACTCTGCTGAACAAGACTTACAGCATCATTTATCTTTATCTCTTACTGGAGGGCTATTGCAAATGGTGCCAAAATGAGAAAGAAGGGTCATTTATACAGTGTACATAAATGTATTCCACATCAAATACTCTTTTTATCTCTTCAGAACAAGTCTATAGTTGTGTGGAATATCCAGAAGCCTCAAACACTGCAAAGATTTGGGTTAACTAGCAATATTTTTGATGGATGTGTCAAAGGAATAGAAAGTGTTCCCAATAGTCAGACAGTGTGGGTGTTGGATTATTGAGACAGCCATGTAAAACAATTTGGAAAGCACTCTTCAAAATAATACATTTTCCAAAGAATTTCTCCACTTTTCCCAGGAAGTGTTAAAATCATCTCTTTCATTCCTGTTCAATTGGAATGACTCTAGAAGTATATTAAAGGAGTTTAACTTGCCTCTGACAACTAGAAGGCTTTGCTAGGCTTGGATTTGTAAGGAATATAGTTTTGGGGTTTAGGATATTGTCATAGTTTGACACTGGCCAAATTCCAGGCACTCCTGACAGTTGCTCACTCACCCTCCCCTGCTACAGCTGGGCAGAGGAGAGAAAAATTTAATGAAGGCTTCATGAGTTCAGATAAGGACTGGGAGAAAACACTCCAAGGGCAAAACAGGATCAACTTAGAGGTACAAAGTGAATTTATTACTAACAAAGTTGAAGGAGATAATGAGAAATAAAATAAGCCCCTAAAACACCTTTTCTTTCCCCAGCCCCTCCCTCCTTCCCACCAACAGCACAGGGAGACAGGGCCTGGGGGTTTGGGTCAGTCCATTCCCAAGGTTTTCTTCCACTGCTCAGGGAGAGGAATCTTCCCCTGTGAGTCCGTGGGGTCCCTTCCACAGGAACAGTTCTCCATGATCTTCTCCAGCATGGGTCCACTCTCATGAGTAGCAGCCAAATCACACCTGCTGCCAGGTGAGCCCCTCCCAGGGGCACTCAGCCCTCCCAAAACTGCTGTGCTGTGGGTTTCTCTTCCATGGGGTGCAGTCCTCCAGGGCCAGGCTGCTCCAGCCTGGGAGCAGAACCCTCTCTCCACTGGGTCTCCACTGGGTCACAGCCTCCTCCAGGCATCCCCCTGCTCTGGCATGGGCACCTCTCCATGGGCTGTGGGGGGATCTCTGCATCCCCCATGGATCCCCAGGGGCTGCAGGGGCACAGCTGCTTCCCCACGGTCTCACCAGAGCCTGCAGAGGAATCTCAGCCCTGGCCCCTGGAGCACCTCCTGTCCCTCCTTCTCCACTGACCCTGGTGTCTCCATGTTGTTTCCCTCACATGTTCTTACCTCCTCTTCTCTGGCTAGGAAAACTGTGTGTCCTTTGTTTTGATTTTCCTCTTAAATCTGCTATCACAGAGGAGTTACCAACCTCTGTAACTGGCCCAGTTTTGGCCAGCAGCGTGTCCCTGTTCAGAGCCATCAGGGATTGGCTCTGCTGGACGTGGTGGAAGCTTCCAGCAGCTTCTCACAGAATCTACCTCTCACTACCAAAAACCAAGCTGTGGAAAACCAATACAGATATTCAGATAATTTGTTTTTTTAAAGCATAGAATCTGTGTTTGAATGTGTCCGTTCTGCTCCGCTAAGAGAGATGGCAGTCATCCTGCTCTCATTGGTACTAAATGAAAGTATTTGAGAGGAAAGGCCCAAATTAATTTCTTGATAGGCAGCATTTACTTCATAAGAGTACTTAAAGATGAATTCCAAAAGCAATTTTGTTTTTCGTTTCTGTGAGGTTGTGTTACTCAGATCAACTGTCTAGAAAATCCTGCTTGTTAAGGAGCTTCTGTTCCATGTTGTAGTTGGTAATTTATAGAGAAGTTTTGAGCCAAATCCAATGTATCTGTGTTATCTATCAAAGGCAGTGTAATATGTGCTTATAATTTTTCTCCTAAGTACAGGGTTAGGGCTTTTTGTGGCCAAGTGATTGAGTGATGACTTTTCCTACCAGTTGTGTTGTGAGATTTTAGGGGAAATATCAATGTCTGAGCTGTACCTGATATGGTTTGTCTCTAGGCTGGACAGAGCCCTCTCCCTGTCTGATACTTCTTCTGTAGAATCTGCTTTAACCGCCAGCTGACTGTGCCTGGCTGTTTCAGCACCTCTATTTCCATGGGGTGTTTGGAGAAGTTTTAAATGCATCAATCTTTGTTTGGGACGTTTCTTTTTGGTTCTGCCTGACTCCCACCATGTGCCCCAAAATGTAGGGGCACAGACCACTTTGTCATTTGCAGGAATAAAACCGGTAAGTTTCTTTTCTTGTTTTTGTGAATTTTTTTCTTGTTTTTGTGAATTTTGCTGAATTTAATGATCTGAAGTGTTAGCTTGATAGTCTTGGAGATAAGAATACTATTTTTATCCTCAGAGTAGAGCACAGGAGTAAAATCTGCAGTGTGCTGTCAACATGTCTCATCTGAGGCTTGTTTACAACTGCTTGGGATGCAAAAGGGATTCTCTGTGCAACAGTGCAATTCTCTGTCCTCCTGCTGATGCCATCCAAAATTCTCATGGATAACCAGAACAATGTGAAGAAAGGCCCCTATCACAGGAAAGGGCAAAAATCACAGCCTGGGTAAACGGTGCTTTTCATTGTGAAATAGGAAGACGTGATGGTGAGGTGCAGCATCAGCAGTTTTATTTATAACTGAATCCCTCCAAGACTTTTCCTGCACTCGTGTGAGAAGCGTCGTGGCCGAGGTCTCACGGGAAGCGCGGCCTTGTTCTTCAGCGCGGTGCCTCAGGGTGATGTCACCAACTCTCAGGAGCATTTGGGGTGTCCATACTGTTATGGTGGCCTGGCAGTACTCTTTCCTGGACTCCTCTGGCATTTTTCCCCAAGTGTTCCACGCTCTTGCTGGAAGCAAAAGCTTTTGAGCAATTTCCAAGCACAAGGCAGTGCATTGTGGGCCGGCGCTGGGAGGACTGGATCAACAAGTTTGGCAGCAGCAGCTTTGGCTTCCTGCCTACCCTGGATAGGCACCAGTGAGATTGCCTTAGTCTCCCAGTGAGTTTGAGCTGAAGATCCCAGGTCCTGAAAGTCATGTGTGTGCAACTGCTGTGCCTGGCAGAGGATCTGCCTCTGTAGTAAACCATGGTTTTGTTATCCTGGATATGTTTGCAGTAGTTATCTTTTATCTGCTTTAGGAAGGTGGATGCTCTATTTGTTTTCACTGTACTGAAGGGTGGTAAACTCTACAAATTTGTTAAAATATCAAAGGATCCTGTTTACCTTTCAGTTTTCTGTTGTCTGTTTAATCTTACTGTTTTCATCCTGAGTCATCCAGGGGCAGTAAACTGGTGCTCTGAAGTGTCCTTTTCTGTGTGGTTTTGAAATACCAACTGCACGTTCTTTGTTGTGCCTGCTCCTTAATACTGACCCCATGTGTCTTCTGTGACTTCCCCTTTGCAGATAGGCTTCATCTTGTAACACAGTGCATCAGGACCACCACTTGAGGTCTGGGGCTTTCCTGGGGAAGCAGGGCACCACCTTTAGCATGCTGCTTATATAATCAGGTTTATTACTTTTATGTCCTTTTTGACATGAGGTGTCTGAAAATTAAAGCTGGTGCCTATTATAATATTTTTTGCTAAGAGTAGAGCATTTTCTCCCTAGCTGGCCTAAGAAAGGGAGAAAAGTTCTTTTTTTCACGTCCCACTGTATGTTCAGGTCCATTCACACATATCCAATATCTTATTCCCAAGTGTGATGAGTGCTGTTATCTGCTGAGAGACCAGAGGAGGGAAGTGGTCTTAGAAGAATCTGTCAAAAGTGTGAGTTGGACCAAACCAACCAAATCAAAACAATAAGTAGCCTGGGCAATCTTTTTTTCTCCTTTCCTTTTATTTTGTTCTGCTGAAGGTGTTACCTTCTGTGTACATCACGAGTGGGGCTGGTGTTCTGGTTATGTTAAAGAGGCCCAGACCATGAAAGAGCAGAAAAACTACTTTAAAACAATTCAGTCCTTTCAGATCTTCTGCATGTATAATATGATCTAAATGATCTTAATGTTTTAATACATCTTAATTTAAAAATATTAAAAGTTGCAGTCCTTCCCAACCTGCTTCTGTTGAAGAGTGAAATGGGTGATTTCAGTAGTGGAGAGCTAGTGCCAGATATGGAGGAATAACACCTGATGCAGATTTGTTCACCCAGTGTTTTCAAAGTTTTTGGGGTTTTCTTTCTCTGTAACACATCATGTATCTTGTGTGTAATGTTTGGAGATGGGATTTTGCAAGATTTTGTAAAGGCAGGCTCTGAAAATAAAGTGAATCTCTCCTAACAATGAAGAAATATGTCTTAGAATAAGGGTAGCAATGGATTCATTCTGAAGAGGGAGTGGCATGCAAAGGCAAAACCTACGTTTCTTCTCTAGAATTTAAAATTCCTTAGAAATTCCTAAGAAAAAAAATCACTTCCACAAATATTTTTTAGGCTGAACTGTGCTTGTGTCAAATCACAAATAACCAGCCGTGAAATTATTGATTTTATTCTGGGAATGGGTAGCCTGATTTTTCTTCCCTGCTTACCTATTTAATTCATATAACTGTGTGACAGAGGACAGCAGGGATTTAAAGCCCAGCCCTTCTGAACAGGTGGGTCCCTTCTTGGAAGGAAAGCTCTGATGACAGTAGCTCTGTATGTGCTGGAATATATCAGCTGGAAGAAGTAAAGACTCAGGGTTTACCAGTTCCACAGCTAGGTAATTGAAATAGTCATATTTCTTTGTCTAAAGGTATGCAATAGCCAAGTTCAAAATACTTTGTGTAACTACATGTGTGTTCAAATACATAACAAGTAGGTTAGCCCTTTTACTGCACTATAACAACAAAAACACTGTTTTATTTTCCACTTTATCTTTTGATCTTATTAACTATCATGCTGCTGTTGGGGTTTTTTGCTATAGTACATTTATATGCCTGTTGCTGTGCAACTTACAGTATTTTTTGTTATTGTATCAAATCAAGTCCCAGTAAATCTGCTAAGCAAAGGAAGTAAATTTTGATGGAAAAACTAATAGTGCCTGCCAAATTGAGAGGAGTGAGGAAGTGTAAGCTGGTATGTGAAAATCAACAGGCATCAATTTCCTTATGGCTATATTAGGCATGAGTGAAATAGTCTTATTTTTGAGGTGGATGTTCCAGTGCATGGAGAATGGGAGTGGCAGGGGTGGGGTGGTTTTAGGTAGTTGGCTTGCCTAATAAAAGAAAATATTGATACACAATTCAGTTTACAGGTCCTGTGTATTGTTTTCATTACTCTTTTTTTTATTATTATTATTATTTGAATATGCTGATTTGCTCCCTCAGGTATCAGGTGCATGATGTGAAAAGTGGCCAGGGTGTTCTTTGCACAGAGATGTGTTGTTTTTGCACAATTAAGGAATTAACACCATGCTGCTGTCACTCAGGAACTGGGGCTGTGGCCAGCAGGGAAGAGAGGGAAGAGGTGGAAAGATGAGCACTGTGCATGTCCCAGGTAGCAGGGAAAAAGCTGCGCTTTATTAATGCTAAATTTTGGGGTGTTCTACCACAAAAGATGCAGTCATGGGCACATTGTGTTCCTCCAGTTCCCGTTAGTAAGAAAATGTGTAAATGGAAGTGGCTGTTGCTGCTCTGCTCCATCAGTTACTGAGTGACACCAGCACCCTGTCACATGCCTGGGTACCTACAGTCACCCAGGAATGGGGCAGAAATGCCACTCTATGCCAGGTTTATTTTCCCTTAGAAGCATGTCTAGGTAGGAGATGGGAGAGGCTGAGGAGCCTGGAACATGTTCACCATTTGCAGTCACGTCGTATCAAAATACTTCTGCTGTGACGAGCAGTTTTATGTAAACTGTGAGTTTAGGTTTAAACAAAACAAACTTCCTTTTTCCTACTCCAGAAGTACAGCTGCTGCACAGTACACGGAGTGCTGTGTGTGAAACAGGAGAAAAATACCAAACCTGTTGATGTTGGAACAATTCATAATTGTAGCATGCTTCAGGCTGTGTGGCTTAAGATACATTTTTAGAGTATTCTATATGATTTATTTCAGTTTAATTGAGGCTGTGTTTGACTAGTGGCTTATCCAGAACTTTTCTTCCCCCCTCATGGTAGCTTTTCTGCATAATAATTGAAGTGTTTCTCTGTACACTTCTATGTTAGCTTAGTCCAGATTTTAATTTTATTGTGCAAATTATAGAGGTTTTATTCCCTGAATTCTGTTTCATTTTTTTGTCATAATTGCAAAACTCAATTAATTTTTGAGGAGTCCTTAAGCTATTTTAGAATTGGCTTGTTGTTTTGTTTTGTTTGTTTCTTTTTTTCACAGAAAAATAGAAATAATAGTTTATTGGCTTTTCCAAAATACAGCAGTGGCATGATGAGATCATGCCAACTAAAAATAATGCATATCTTTGAATGAAGATATCTTACATGACAAATTATGTTCAACATTTGTGTAATATACAAATTGAATGGAGAAATTAAAAATATCTTTAAGACTGAAAACTCATTAAAAAGTAAATGGGAATGGTTTTTGCAGATGACTGACTTCATTCAAATTGCTGATGAAAAATTGATGTAACAGGATACGATGTGAGTAGGGAGACATAATGCTTTTCAGGAGATTAAAATATGCTACTTGTGTTTCATTGACAAATTTACTAATCAGTCTTTCTACAGACAATCTTCTGTAAGCTTCTTCAGTGAAATTATTTATTATTCTGTACAACAAACTTACAAAACCTGTTTTAGTTTGAAAGAAAAATTTGACATGCGTTTTGTGTTAGATTTTCAGAAAAATTAATTGTGTGTAGATGAATTCATATACAAAGAATGTAACTAAATACTTAGATGTCTGCTTTATATATAATTACAGGAACATTGAAATCTTGGGAGCCTAAAATTAGAACTCCCAGCTGTGCACTAGGCTGCAGGTGCACGTGTGCATGACACACTTCTCTTTGGTGTCTGCTGCTCAGTTTGTATCCCTGGGTACAATACAGACATTTTCCAGAACTGTTAAATTTTAGAGAACTAAAATTTGGTGCTTCATTCTGCATCCTGGCAGAGAGAGGGAGGAAGGGCTCTGGGGGAGCTGCTGTGCCCGAAGCCTTGCACAAGGATGGCTGTTTGGATTTTACCACCTGTGTGTGCACAGAGTGTTGCTGCCTGCAGCAAACCTTTTTGCTGGAGGTGGAGCTCGAGGGGATGGTGCAGGGGATGGGATTTTGGGAATACAACACAGCTGAACCTATGGAGAAGAGGTAGGTCACCCTTTGCCTCTTCCCCCGTGCAATCTGACTTGAATTTGGGAAAAACAAAGAAATCTTCAGAGCTGCAGCTTTGGAAAGACAGCATGTCCTGAGTTCTGAAAGGAGATGGAACAGAGAAGACTCCCCTTCTAGAGATGAAACCAGCATTGTAACACTGGCAGAGATTTATGTCAGTGATCAAACCTTGTACTGCAGCTCCTGTGCCTACTTAAACCAGATTGTGGGGGTTTTTGGTCTTGAACTGAGAGTCATTTCTCTGAGCCAAAACTTTGAGGTTTGAGTATTCAGTAAAATGCTGGGTAATTGCTGTATTTGCTGAAGTGGAAAACACAGTCAAAACAGTTAATCAAGTCTTCAGCTGTTCCTTCCTTCAGCTGATCAATCAGCAACTACTCAGTGAAACAAAGTTCATGCACTTGTGCTCAGAACCCAAGGAGGGCTTTGCCTTTCAAACATCCCCTCAAGAAGCTGGACTTCCAAAGCTGTATGTGCAGGAAATGTAAGTTATTTAATGTACAGAGTGGAGTTGGCAAGGAATTTTAAAAATGGCTAACCTTGAAGAAAATACTTCAGCAATGCTTCCCTCTGAACCTAAATGAAACAGCTCGGATATGGGAATGTGCATTTGGTTCATTTTATTTTGTATTAAAAGGCTGTTTAGTATCTGAGGCAACATGAGCATAAACCTTATGGGAGAGATTTTTTTAAAACAGTGTTTCTGTGTGTAGATTTGATCATTTAATGTTTTGTTTGATTATATGTATGTTCTTTGCTGGTTCATAAAATACTTGTGTTCTATTAATACCTAAGTGTTCATTACTTGAAATTTTGCAGAAAACCCTTATGCATATATATTTTACTAGAATCTCTTATTTGGTTCAAAACTTGTATGAACCAGAGCACTCTAATTTGTATATGGGTTTAGTTATTTTGTTCACAATATCCATTTAGAAATATTCTTCTTTTGTTATCATCTTGCATGGTACACAGTAAAAAAAGTGCAGTACTTTAATTTTACGTCAGCATTGATAAGTATACAAAAACACATCTGTTCGTGAATGATAAGCACTTGAGTGCTTCTCCAAAACAGTTTGGAAGATATTGTTTAGAAAATAATGGTGTAGTTGCAGAAAGTGAAGTATCTGTGTGTTAAAGGGAAGTTTTGACAACCTGACTTGGATCACTTAATTTTTTTAATAAGACATTCATATCAGTTAAAATAAGGGCCTATATTACTTTAAATAAATGGGAGCTTTACTTAAGATAACAGGGTTAGTTAAGATTCATTGCAGTGCTGTTTGTAGCTGCCTCAGTTTGCAGCCAAGATTCTCATTCTGCCTGAAGATTATTTGGTATTGACAGTTAATGTCAGCAATAAATTCAGCAGGACCTACCTGTTGTGCAGATCTCCTGGCAGAAGTTCAGTTTTTTGGGCCAATGGCAAGTCTGGAGGTAGCAGAGCGGAGCTTTTGGCTGAAATTTGCCTGGTTTTGGTACAGTCTGTTTCATGTGATCCTCAGTGCTGGTTAGTCGCCTTCCTTTTCCCTCCCCATGCTTTTCCCTCAGATCACAAGCTCTTAAAAAGAATAATTTGGGAGGTGTTGTCTGCTTTCAGATACTAAATGGCATTTTAACCACAGCCATAAAGGGTAAAACAATAGAAATATTTTCATTATCAGGACCTGACAGTACCTGAGACATGTTACAAGCAAATTATGGGAGTTATCACAAAATTTATTTTCCTCCAAGATGCCAGCTACTTTGTTACTACAACTGTGGTGTTTTCTCTCCTTTTCAAAAGTTTTTCAGATGTTAGTGAAGAGTTGTGTTATCTCAAATAAAAGTTCTACTTAAAGTATGCCTGGAGAGAAAGAAATCTACTAGTTAAGTTAAAATGAGGTGTACTTGAATATTTTTTACCTTAGTATGATCAAGATTAATTACCTAATGAGAAGAGAAAACCCAGCTAGTACAGAGCAAATGTATTCAAGATAGCTGTTGGTGGATATAATTTAAACTTACTTGATCTGTGAAGTAAATAGTTCAAACAATCCAGATTTTGGCAACATTTCAAAATAATGGGATCTATTTACAATTTCCTTATATAGTACTTCTGAAACACTTCCCTAATGTCTTAATGGAAAACCTAGTAAATTGGTAAAAGTTGGTTCATTTACTTGAGGTGGATTTGGATCAGATTCCTCTAAAAAAATTAATTCTGTGTTGGGGAAGTTGTAAAGATAGTAAGGAGTTTCATCTGGGCAGTCAGTATAGATTTAATAGTGTAGGGCATTGTGATTTTAATGCATCTAATATTAGCTGTAGTGATTAAAATTATTCTGGAAATATGACCAGGTTGGTGTAGTGCTGAAGGCATTTTATGCTGTTCTGTGGAATCTTTGTAGCTAAAGCCTTTTACTGTTCACATTGGGTATCAGCCTGCAATGTCCATTGTCAAATTACAGTGAGTGGTGAGTAGTGTGTGCATCTTTGTTATAAATCAGGCTTGGACTTTAAAAACTAATCATAATAAGCAGATGTTTATGCTGAGAATGGATAGAGGAGAATGAGCATTAGCAATGTTCTGGCTTAAAAATATTTCTGCAGAGCTTTCACATACTCCTTTTACTTTTTTTTTAATCAAGTTTTCTATTCTTTTTTCATAACCTTGATCATTTGTTCTTTGCCCTTTCACCTCTTGGTAGTTTTGCTTTCTCTTTCTCTAATTCAGTTTTTACTCTCCTCCTTTGAAATGCAATAAGCAGAACTTCTGGCAAATAGGAAACTGGTGTTTGCTCTCTGCACACAGGCTGCCTTTACTCTTTTCCTCCAGTTACTATCCTGGAGAAGATCTTAACCTCACTTTTTTTTTTTTTGTTGTTGATATTTAATTTCTAGAAAGGTTTTGTCTTGTTAGATATCAGGATAGATGGAATGTGCAATGATCCCAGTCTGAAGAGACAACAAGATTTGTAGCAAATTTGATAAATTTGGAGAGTTAAAAAAGAAAAATCCAATTAAAATACTGAGCTGTGGTAGCCACTGAAATATAGAGGCTAAATAAATACAAGCTGCTGGCCTGTTCTCTGAGGTAGTTTTAGCCTGTTTTAGGTGTTCTGTTATGTGTGATATTAGTAATAGAATTGAGAGGTTGAGAGTATGCAGGCACAGTTAGTTTTAATGAGCATGAATTTGTACAGCTGTCCTGAAAGAGAATGCTAAATACTAAGAATGGAAATACTAAGAAATTATCCAATCATTTGTGTGTTTCCATGTGTTTCAGAGAAGAGATGGCAGATCACTGCAAGGAGACTTTCCAGATGAGGCATGCTGAGCTCCATTTTACTTGATGTACAATATGCCGAATTATCCATTATTGCTCTTTCTTTTTTTGTTAGAAAATGATGCTACATTGACCTTTTCCAAGTAGGAAGCATTTTCCTTATTACGTGCTCAACAACCGATGCAGTTATCTCAGAATTGTGTATGGCATGGGCTTGTTATGGTCTTAGTAAAGAGTGCAGTAAGGCATCATTTAAAATTATTTTTTTAAAAACTCAGTTACATTTAAAATGAGAAGTGAATTCTGGAGGTCACGGTATCCAGAGGCTTCCTATTATGGAGGTAAATGAAGTTGTTTTTCTTTCTGGTGTTAATGAAATTAATGTAACTAACAGCTCTTATAATTGTATCTGTATGTCGATACATTGAATACTACTTATGGAAAAATACATGGAAGGTTTGAGGTATTGATTTAAATTTTTAGTTTGACCTTGAAAAATATTCCCAGATGGAGAGAGTTAAATGTGCCCAGCTTTGAAAGAGGAACATATGAATCATGGTTGCCAGGCTCTTCCTTGAGAGGCACAGGCTTTACATAGTGAAGTATTTCAAAAAGTAATCTTCAAACCCAGAGTAACAGTGCATTGAGATGACTGGTGAAATACTAGAAGCTTCATTAGACTTCTAAATAGAGAATGTGCATGTCATGAAGTGGCTCAGGTATAAAGCATTAGATGTTAGCATACCAGCTGCACAATATATGTGAACTTTCCTAAGTGGCTGATGGGGAACAGAAAAATTAGGCATCCATCATCTACTCTTGGTACATACCTACTATGTAAGTTTTGTTAAACTCTTCTGTATGTTGTTCTCTAAAATTGTCATGGTCTGATTTGTCATTCCCTAACAGTGCCACATAGGTGTTTATCCTGTTGGAACACAGAAAGAGAAATAAGATTTCCCTGAAACCTGTTCCTGCCCTGCTCACCTAATGAGAGTGAGGCACATTAAAGCTGTGTGAGCTTACCTGCCTGAGAATGAGGCTCCTGGACTGGGAACTGTGGACTTGAGTCTCTTCCAGTTGCCTTAAACGACCTTGGTTGGGTCACACTCCTTACAGTTTCAAAGCCATTGTTAAATTGCATTTAGGCTCTAACCTCTGCTACTCCCTCACTGCTTATGTTGAGATGCTGTTCTGGTATCAGTGCTGTAGATCACTGTGGGGTACAAGATCTTTTACATTTGTGTGGTCTGGCTGGAGTCATGTGCACGACTTTCTTTGAAATCAGGTTGTGATTTTGTGTGTGCAGCAAATCCTTTTCTCTCTGTCAAGTGGTTTTAGTCTTAGAATGGTCCTTTGTGAGTTTGTGTATTTCCTGGCATTTTGTCATTGCTTTCTGTCACTTGAAGCTAGGATTTTAAAACTGAAGATGTTTCGCAGTATGAAGGACCTTTTTAAATTATTCAGGTTTCTTGAGATCCTCAAACTGAAATAGGAAAACACTTGTTTACATCAATTTCTGTCAATTTGTTTCAGTTGCCCATTTAAAATTGCAGTTTGTATTGCCAGCAAATGTTCATACAAGGTTTCTCAGAGTTCATGGCTGTGATGTCTCTGGTGTGAAGTGCTTTATCTTGCAACCCTTCTCTCGTGTTAACGATTCCCCCCTGCATTCAGTACAAGCTGGTGTAAAGTCTGAGAATCCAGCAAGGTACAGCTCTGGGAACAGGTTCCAGGGTGTGGATTTACAGTTGCCTCGGCATGGCACAGGAGTAGCCTGTCTGTGGGCAATTAACAATGTAAATATCAGGCAGTGCCTGCTGTTACTGTCCTGTTCATCAGTGTGTTTGTGCTCAGGTGAAAGTGACCCTGGAGTATTTGCTCCTGTGTGTAAACTTTGACACACGGGCATACCCAGAGAGAAAACTCCTGCATGAAATATTAGCAATGACACCTAAGCTTATGCTTGTTTCCTTATGCAGCTTAATATTACATAACAGAAAGTAGATATTGAAAAATAGAAGTTTATTATTCCTATCTGATTTTTCCCCCCTACAGTGTATATTTACTAATTTCACCTGGCTTACAGTAGTTGGATATGCCACAGATTTTAATGCTTTTTTCAATAAATATCATATAAATAAGTAAGCAAGAGTTGCTACTTAAAGAAGTGCAAAGCAGATTGTTTGTTTGATGTAACCTCAGTTGTGAAAAGGTGCCTGTGCCTTAGGTGAGGGTAGCTGTGATCTCTCTCAGCCAAGTTAAATGTCTCCAGTCATTGCATTTGCATCCAACTGCAAGATCCAGTCGGGGCTGTTATTGCAGGTGTCATGCTTAATTTTGATGTAGCACTAATGAGATGTGTAGAACATGTGGGATATGTCTTTTCATCATAAAAAAAATTAAGTACTTTTATTCAAGAGACATAGAAATTCCAGAAGTAGTTTTGGTGTGGGTATGTTCTCTGTGTGTGAGAAACAAAGTGGACAGGGCTGGTGGTGTCTTCCTGTGAGCAGTTGCCTTGAATTATGGCACACTCAATGTGCTACATAATTTATTTCATAATTGCTGTTCTATTAATGAACAAAGCAGTGGATGCTGCTGGAAGTGTACATAGGCAAATTAGTAACTGTAAAACAAAACTCTGGGGTCAGCTCTAGCACAAGAGTAAATAAATTTAACTTCTAAGTTTCTGTTAAGATAAATCTACTACTTGAGGGTTTTTATAAGAAAATAAATTTGCTTATGTCAATTTTTAAGCTTTAAATAGTGTTACAGATCCTTAGCCACAAATTATGTTTACAGTTTCCATTTTTTTGGTTTTTTAGTGACTGAATAGCATTTTTATTTATATAAATGTAATATACCTTTAAGTTATGTAGTGAATGCTGAATTTATTGCTTCAGTAGTCTCTGAATGCAGTTATAACTGTTAAATATATTCTTAACACGTTGTATTCTTAAAAACAAAATTGTAGAAACTAATTTTATTTGTAAAAGTCTCCAAGTATGTGTGTTATCTCCTCAATCCACACATGCTCTGACATACTGTTATCTCTGGTTCTCTCTCCTGTGTAGCTGTTCCATGGATCTCTGGCAGCAGATGGCTGGACTATAATGCACTGTTAAACAAATAAAACCATTAGGCATGTAATTCTGCCCGGTGAATGACTGTGTGTTTAAAATGGTTTAAAAAAAAATTAAATAGCAAATGAAGTTCACTTTTGAATTCATTTAATGACATTGGAATAAAATCCAAAGCCTTTTTCAGAATGCATAAAACATCCCCTCTTATGTTGTGTTTGTCTCGATTGAAGTCAGTCTTTTTTTATTGCATTCTTGCATCTGGTATAAAATAATCGGTCCTCAATCAGTTTTCTAATAGATGTTTTCTACAAGTAATCACTCATTTTACATTTATCTTTGTAGTAAGATTTTTGCTTTTGTAATACGACAGCACAAAATTATCTATTGCATTATATGCTCTTTTTTCCTCATTTTCAAATTTGATACAAATGTCTCTAAAATTTTGATTCAACACTAGTGTCATGGCTCTGTAATTAAACTGTTTTTCTATAATTGTCAGCAGCTGAGAGATGCCATTTTGTCTTTTTGTTTTTAGATATGCCAATATTTGGTCTTTGCCCGGCTCATGATGATTTCTATTTGGTGATGTGTAACCACTGTAATCAGGTCGTAAAACCACAGGCATTTCAATCACATTATGGTAAGTGCTTAACTATTTTTAATAATTAAGGGTGAGGTTAAATCAGGATTAAGCCTGGCAATTTTTTTTAAATTGATGGTAAATAGATCATTAATTTATAAAAAATGTCAAAGAACATAACCTATATTTAATAATTTTACATACATTGTAATGCAGTTACGTAAAGATCTTGTTCTTTTTAGTTTTTTAATGCTTTCTTGAAATGCTGCATAGCTACAGCTCAGTTTTGAAATCACATATCTAGTGTATTTCACAGCCAATATGTGTGGTGTGCTTGTGTCTCTGTGTGTCATTTCTTTGTGTATTTATACAGATTATTTTTACATGGGTTCTGGTACGGTGTGAACTTGAACTGAAAGCTAAACTTACAGTGAAATTTGTAAAATGTAGTAAGCTTCCAATAGCCAGTAAGCTTATTTATTTATTTTCAGAATTATCAATTTGTATTTGTTTTACTGCTCCAGTGGTTTTGTATATAAACTGTGTAAGGAAGCTCTCGTTGTGTTGGTTGGCCAGTGTTAGAGAGGACTCAGAGAATGTGAAGTGCTACACCAGTTTCAAGTGCTTGGTTACTTCCTGCAAGCCTGACTGGGGGTGGTTGGCAGTTCTGCTTTTCCACGCTCCTCTCAAGACTAGAAATTAACCTCAAACAGTTTAATGCCAATATTTGGATAGGAGATTTTTTTGGAATTCAGGTTTTTGTTGCTTAAGAAATCCATGAGATATTTTCTGACCAACTCCTAATAACCATGATGGACAAAGCATCTTCTGAACTAGTCCTTCCTCCCCACGTCTGTCCTGAGTTGTACACTGTCTCTTTTCTCTAGGCCAGTGCACCTGGTGGTTGGCTTGGTGTTTATAGGGATACGAGCTGGGTATGGGCAGGGAACCTCTTCTAGTGTTGAGAATAAGGAATAACCTTTTGTGCATCTTAAATAATCCAACACTTTGGGAAGAAAAGAAATTCTCACTTCTGCTTCCTTGAGACTGCAGAGCCCAGAAAGGCCCTTCTCCAGAGGGTGAACTTCTTATCCTTTCTCCTTCTCACTTGGCTTTGTGTTATATTGCCTTATGGATTACAGCCCTACCCTTGCTGCTGGATCCTGCAGTTGTGTCACACAGCCTGACTCAGAGAAGAACCTGAATAGGTTTTGTCATAATTCTTAATAGTTTGCTTGTTATTCTGTGGATGGCTGTATTAATCATTTTTTTTAAACCCACAGTTTTGTGAATATAAGTCTCCAGAGCTATTGGGAACCAGAAGAAGAAAAGGCCATCTTGCTTTTCTTGCTCTGGTTGATGTAAGCCTTTTTTCTAGCCAAGAGCAAGTCTACCCTTTGCCAGTGAGATTCCTCACGTGTCACTGAATATCAGCTTAAGACCTCCAATAACTCCTTCTAAAATATCATATTAAAGTGATTCTGACAGCTAAAAATAAATTTATGGGGGAGGACTGGATGATACCGAGTTCTGAGTGATGGCATATTGAATATTCCATCTTGAGGTCAGTAATATTGTAGTGATGGAGAGCTGTGGATAGCTGCAGACACTTAAGGTTGTCTTTGTGAAATGAGCAGGGGATCTCCAAACCCTGGCTGGCAGGGAGGTGTCTGGTAGGAAGCAGCATCGTGTTTGTCCTCATGGGCAGGTGGCAGGAGCAGCTCAGGAGCTGAGTAGGTGCAGCATTGTGTCTTGAGCATGGACGTGAAAACATGGCATGTTGTAATGCTGCTTGTACTGCTGTTAGACTTGTTATGTGGAGTTAATTCCAACTCTTCTGTAAGCACTGTCTGCAATTTAAAAGGTACAGAGTGAACAGGGAACTGCAAAATGAAGGTATGGAAAGTATTTTTAAAAGTAGTGATTAATACTAACATAATGTTTCCATTCTGTATCACTTTGTAGAAGTGTGATCTCTAAATGTGAAAACTTCTCTAATACAAGCCTTCCATCAGTGACAGATTCATACTTTAGGAGAAGTGTAGAAGGAGCAGATAGAAATGATGAGGTTATTCTTAGTATTTCTTAAGCTCGTTCTGAACAATGAAGAGTCTCGGCGCGGGCTGTGGCGTGCAGAGGAAACAGGCGGGGTCATTCTGATGAGAAAAACAGGCTTGGGTGGGGTGACATCATTAAAGGACCTTCGTTTGCCAATCTAATAGCCTCAGAAAGGTAAGAAGGCTGACTTGGTGATTTTCTGTAGCACTATTCTCAAAGCCTTATATCAGCCTTCCCATTTTTTAAAACCTTACACAGTTACCCGTTAATTTAGAAAATTGAATATGAAAACTGATAAATATGGCAGGTGATTGATTACCAGACAATGATCTATTTTTTTTTTTTAACACTCTATTGTTGAGGAGAACGAAATTGCTGAAGTCCCCAAAACACATGGCTATTTTAAAATAAAAAGTGTGTTATGATAGCAAGAAAGCAAAGCACTCTTTGAATTCACTCCAGTCAGTTTACCCTGAATTAAGTTTTTTATTGATGGTATGATTTCAGGTATTTGAAAATTCAGATAATTTGCAGTCCATCAATGTATCTTTTTGTTATATTTTTAGGGTCTTTTATTGTTGCCAGAGAAATATTAATCTCTTAAAATATTCTACAGCTCCTGGTGATGTGTATTGCTGTACTTGGTGTTCTTTGAAATTTGTCATGTGGAATTTTGTTTTTTGAAGTAGTAGAATATGCTCTGTTAAAATGTCACTTTTGTCAAAGGAAAGCTAAACAAACTATTAGTTAAACCTAATGAGCTAATTAATTTCTTCCAAAGCATATCTGTGATAAACTACTTAACTAGATAGGCTCAAAGTGCTTTGCAGGACATATGCTGGCTTTTTTTCTCTGGACCATAAGTAGTCAGAAATAATTTAAGTGTAACCTTATTAATTAGAATATGTCACCTTTTTTAGTAAAATACTTTATTGATACAAATTATAGGTTTGTGTATGTAACTGATTGTTTTCTATTTCATCCGTTTGACTAGAAAAGATACTAATTTAAAATTTACTTTTTTAGGCAATCCAAGCATGTGTTTGGGCTATGAATGTCCATTTTAATAATTTATTCAACAGCGTTAGTATACGTACCATGCTTGATTTGTGAAGTTGGTGTTCATAACACCACGTGCAGGTTTGTTTTTAAGAGCAATCTCATCTCATGAGCTATCTGTAGTCAGCCTGTGGCATTCCTTTAGCCCGTGTACAGCACCTTGGCTGCCAGTGCAGTCCGATGGCTTCAGCCCCTTGGCTTAGGGTGGCAGCACTGCTGGGGACACGGTGGGGCAGGAGCACGGCCGGCCAGACACGGAAAAGTTGTTTCCAGACAAATCCTCTGTTCTGTCAAATCGGAGCTGTTTTCATTTGGGGTGCCAGGCAAGTGATTGCAGCTCTTTATTGCTCCTGTTCCTGCTGATGCTTTGTGAATGGCCACACTTTGATGGTATCAGCATCTTCTTTGGATGAGTCAAGATCAGTTCAGAGGTGAAAAAGATGGAAAAAAGATATCATGTTCAGGCACTGAGTCTTGTGGGTGAAGCACCTGAGATCACTTACTGTGATGACCTATTCCCAGAAAGCGTTTTTCTCCAGGAGTGTTTCTCTACACTCTGGATGATCGAGTGCCATCTGTCACGCTTCTCGGGACAGTGGGATGTGCCTGTCACCCTTTGATTTCCGTTCTTTCCTCCCCGGAGATGTGTTAGGTACAGTTCTTGTGCTGCACCCAAAGGTTGCTCTTTGAGGAAGCCATCGTGACAGTTATTTCAGGTTGTTCGTGGAAGCCCTGAAGTGCCGTGGTTTTCAGGCTGTGTGACCTTTTGTTGGCATTTCAGCTGTTCCACAGGTTTATCTCATCTCCCTGTGGTTATCAGCCTCCTGGCTAATGAGAGCTCCTTCTCTGCCCTGGCTGGGCTGCTCTGGCTCAGAGAGAGCTCAGCAGTGTGAAAGCAGCATCAGCATAGAGATGTGGGGGATTTCTTCCTTCTAACTTTCCTTATTTTTTTTTTCCAGAGGTTTTTTTTCCCCTCTACACCTTAGTTTCCATGAACACACAGTAGGGTTAAACTCACAGCAATAATAATGAAGGTTACCTGTAGAACTTAGACTGAGAGTGCGTGTGACTCATGTAGTGATTGTGAAAACCATGAATACAGTACGTGTTGGAAAGAGGTGATGATGGTGTGTTGGGCTGTTGAGTCATTCAGAAGCTATGCCAAGTGTTTTGATTTACTTCCATGGGTTTGGCACGGTGGCAAAGGTGAGCAACCACCGTGAGCTTTGCCTGCTGCTGCTGTCCTGAGAGCTGAAGGGGAATTGCTTAAACATTTTGGTTTCCAGTCAGTGCAGGTTTAAACCTGAAGTATAGGATTCAGAACCAGGGTTACTATCCAGACGTGCCCATCATCTACTGTGGTTTCTAGGAGGTTGTGGAATTGGAATAGAGCATCACACAACTTTATACTCGGCGGGCAGATCCTGGCAGTAGAGGGAGGGATGTTTGCTGGTTGTTTGGGTTCATCCTCCGAGTCTGTTTGAGGTCTTTTGTGATTCTCCTTCATCTAATTGTATCACCGAGGTCCTTCCTCCCTCAGCCAGGGCCCACACCCACCTTTCATTTGCAGATCTCCATTTCGAGAGTCCTAAAGGGTTGTTTTTGTGTTTTTTTTGTTTTTTTTTTTGTGTCGGTGTTAAGTACCTGGGTTCAGAGACAACACGTGATACTTGCGATTGTAATTGAGAAAAATGATCTGTTAAGTACCTCTGTGGTGTGCTGATGTATTTTGGATGTGCATCATACATAACTTAAGTATTACAGTCCCTGCAGTGTTACGTGTTTGGGTTCTTCTCTTACTGTGAATTGAATATAAATTTGTCCTACTGTATTTTTGTTAAATTTGGCAGCAGCTAGTTCTGAAAAATCTGTCTGTATTTAACGTTTTTAAGTTGTTGTGTAGGTATTGCTTGTTTAGAGTAGAATAAGAGACTGTGTTTAGCATGGATTCATGGATTACAAAGTCAAAGATAGTGTCTGTACAAGGCAGCATTTGTGGCTGATAAGAAAAGAAAGGAATGTACTGAATCTTGTTCCAAAGCCATTGGACCTGAGGACTGGGTTGTTTGTTGCTTGGTTTTGGGGATGGTTTTTTTGTGTGTGTGGTTTTTTTTCTCATGGGAGATTGCTTGAGCTCATCCTCATTTTGGAGGGATAAGCCTTCATTATGGCCTGCATACTTTTGACAGCAAGCAATTTGTTTCGGTAATTAATGTCCACTGTTCACTAAAGTCTTTTTAAAGCAGTGTGAAAAGATTTTTTATAAACCATAAAAATTTTCTTGGATATCAGTGATCTTCTGTAGAAGTCTAACAACCCAAATAAAACCTGAATATTCTGTGGTGTGTCACAGATGTGCTGGAGCAATCTGCCAAGTGTACTGCCAAACATGCACAGGTGGCATTTGGCATATTATGGCTCCAGTTAATGTATATGTTTTAACAAATTATCATTGGCAGCTTCTCTTCAGGAGCTTCTGTTTAAATGCACAGTCCTCTCACAGTAGTTCACACAGTCCAAGTTCCAGCAGCTGGGTCTTAATCCGTGGGTCCGGCAACAATTGGTTTAATTTTGGTAGAGATTTGTGAAATTCTGTAGCTTTTGCAAGAATTGAGTAGGCATGTAAAAGGGAATGTGCTCAGAGGTCACCACAGGATTCGTTTCAAAAGGAAAAGTAAAGTTTTATCTAACTATTTAGTCCTTTTTAAATAATGCATCATTAAGTAAGAAATTATTATAATGTAAAAGAAACTCTGTAAACATATTTTGAGCTTTGAAAAGTGCATCCCCAATCCATTAGCTGAATACCAAATGTGCCATGTAGATTTTAGAGAGCGGTGGAGTTTGGTGCTTTGGTTACTTGTATCATCACAAACTGTTCACATACAGAAGATTATTTTTGTACACAGAATGGCTGTAGTCTTTGTTTATTACATGAAAGCACAGGGAGTCTTTGAGAAGTCGATGGCAGTTTTCTAGTAAAACTTCCTCCTTTTTTGTGGGTACATGAATTTGTCAAGCTCTGGTTGAAGACATAAAGCGGTTTTTAAGTATCAGCTAAGAAAAAAGGTGATGTTTGGCTTTAGATTTAAGAGATACTGATTATTTCCTTTACTGCTTACCATGTAACTCGTGTTATTCTCTCTACAGCGCTGTGTGTGCTGAAATACTACAAACTTCAAATGCTTGGTGTGCTTTAGGCTCTTCTTACCTTTGGTTCATGTGAAATGAATTTTATGCTGTTCTGCCATAGAAGACCTAGATGCAAAAATCCTTTTGGTTTAATATCAACTGAAAAGAGAGTATATTTTTTTATTCTATTCTTACTGAGCTGTTAAAACTCATCTAACATACAAAATTATACAAGGGTTCTGTGAGAACCCTGCTCCTTTATAGTGATCTTGCTGGGTGTTTGTTTGGACCCTGGGACTATCTGCTCTCTTTTCAAAATAAATGTTGATGGAGAAGAAAAATTAAAAAGAAAGAAAGAAAAACAAATATTTATCTTTATGGGAAAAGAAGAAGCAGTGCCATGTTCACTATCACAGAAATAGTTGTTCAGCAACAGGGAGGAAGCATGTCGATCAATAGATTGGAATAAGATCTAAAGAGAGCAATAATTCCAATAAAAAGTTGCTGTTGAGTGTATTTGACTACAGCTTCCCTTTGAAAGAAGCCAGGTGGGATAGTTGCATCAGGTCTACAATAAAAAATGACTGACAATGAGAGGACTTAACCAGTCTAGAAGTCAAGGTTGAGTTTCATCACTCATTTTGTGAGAGGAAACAGCATGTGAAGCCAGACACTGCTCTCCCAACCATCATTCCTGATTTTCTGCAGGGTCAGGGAAGGCCATTCTGCATCAGCTTACGTGATCCACATCCTTGGAAGGTTTCCTTCCCAGCTAAAAGGGTTCTTTCTGTCGCCTAAGCCACTCCTCCAGGCTGGAGCGCAGCCAGGGGAGGTGGCACACACTGAAGGCAGGCCATGGGCACACAGGGTCTGGCACACTGCCCTAAGCTGAGTGCAGAGAGCAAAGCTGCAACCTGTAAAGAGCTAGGGAGGTGGAAGAAGCTGGAGTTGAAGTAAAAAAAGAGATGAATTTCTGCCGTTCTGGAGAGATGGGAATGTGTCAGAGCCATGGAGATATGAGCTTGGTGTTGGAGGGTGGGGTTGGTAGTAGTTTAATTTCAAAAGTTAACCACATGCAGATGAATTATTTGTAAAGACTTTCTCATTTGTTTTTTGGGGAGAAGTGTGTGTTCTCATGAACTGTGTAGATTATTCCAAGAACTGCAAACCTCAGATGAATACCACAGCGCTTTGTGATTCCAGGGAGGCGTATTCTGGGAAGCTTGTAAAATTGTTTTGAGTATTGAACTGTCAGGAAGAAAATAATTTTTGGTTGGTTTTCTGCCTTTTCTTGTTCCCCCCCCCCCATGGAAGTACATAGTTTCCAGCTGCACAGACTGTACCCTCTCATCCCAGCATCTGAGCCTTGAACAGCTGCTGTGTTGGAGATGGTCTCTTTTTCTCTGCAAGCACAACTTCATAGGTCAGATAAGAAATCCCATTTACATGAATTTTTGTGAAGACACCCAAGCACCCAGTACAGCTGGCAGGGCAGTGGTGCCCAGCTTCCTCAGGCAGGGGGATGGATGGCAGCTTTGGCAGGGCTGCCTCAGCACAGCTGGAATTAAGTGGTTTGCAGTCTGTGTGTGTGTCTGAGGAAGGGAAAGAGAGGACACCGGGTAATAGCTAAAAAGGGAAATGTAAAACAAAGAACTTGAGTAAAATACGTGTAAAAAGAAATAGATGAAGACAATAAGGAGGAAGATAAATAAGGAAGGTAGGACTAAATTACCTTGGAGGAGGGAGTATGAAGTAGGTACAGTGCTGGTTTTATTACTCTGTAACGAAGGGTAAAAGTGGTAGAAAGGAGGAGAGGCTGAACAGGGCAAAACAAACAAAAGCTTTTTCACAAGTTTTTCCTCTTTGAGTGTTTTGGCAGCAATACCATTAATGTGGTTTGTGTAGTGCTGTGGCGTTCTTGGATTTTGCACTTTTTGGTGGAGGGTGAGGGCAACAAGAATGTGCCGTACTTGAGACACATCTCCTGCCTTTATCAGGCACTGAGCATCAAGGGAAGAGATGCATGTCTGCATGTGTGTGCACTTATTTATAGTTCATTTTTTGATTTTTTTATGCGTTGCTTTTACTGTTTCTGTTTGGAATATCATTTCAGGATTCTCGTTTTCTAGATTGTGAATAATATTTTTTAGGCAGTAGGATGTATGTGTAGTCTTCAGCAGCTTTTGCTATTAGAAGAATGCCCCCCAGAGATGAGGTGTGGTGTGCTAGGTGGAAGAGAGTTATCCATGCTGGACCAACATAAAAACAATGTTTTGTAGGAGCTTCATCTGCCACCTCAGGAGAAGTAGGCAGCATTTGAAAATCTATATTCTTACCTACAGCAATAGTGCTCAGAATGGTAACTGAGCATTAGGCACGAGTCACACTTCCAGGAAAACTTGGGGCAGTACTTTCCTTACCAAATTAAAAGGAATCTATAACACTTTGGGTTTAGGAATGGCTAAGAAGTAGCTGCTACTTGCTTTAGTCGGGCATTATGTCAGGTAGTTTTCACCTGTTATTTATTTGCTTTTGATCACCAGTTTGCAGGCTTTTTGAAAAGAAACATGATACTGCCTTAAGGGATTTTTTTCTTCCAAGTAATATGATACACTTAAAATCTAACATATGATACATTTTAAGTCTAGAAACTGTGTTTTTAAGATATAACCAGAAGAGGGAGTGTATAACACTTTCTATGCAATGAAACCTGTAAGTTTATTGATCAATAGCAATCAATAACCACATGACTTCTTTTTAGGTTAAAGAATAACTGTAGAGTCAAATTCACTTTCAAAATAATACAATTAATGCCACCTTTTTAAGCTTCTCATTAGGCTTAATTAAGTTTAACACTAAATAATTATATCCAAGTAATGCAAATGGCCTGGAAAGCAATTCAGATTTCTCAGTGGTGTGTTGTGTCTACCTGTAACAAAGATTCAAAGAGCTTTTCAATTTGATTAGCTCCTGCATTATCCAACTCTGTGAGAGCTCCATAACAGTGTGGAACAATTACAAATATCTTTTTAAAATGTAGAAAATAAACAGAAATAGATACATATAATATGTAATTTTATGTGAGTTTGTGATAATACTATTGCCTAATAGGCCGTCATTAGCTATCCCAGGCAGTAAGAGCCAAAATACTCCCAAACCCTATTATCTCCTATTGATGAAGCAAATACGTAATGTAGTGTTTGTATGGAAGATAATTATTTTTACTCTATAATTTGTGTAGATGTTCCTGCAGTTATCTTGCAGCTAGGAAGCAGGTTAATCTTTTAAACAATACCAAAAAAATGTAGGAAAAAAGTCATCAGTGTGTCTAATATGTAGACTACTCATAAACTTTGCCTGTTCTGGAGCCTTATGCAAGTTTCTGCCATGTCAGAGAGTGCTGCTGGCCCCAAAGACAGCAATGATGTTGGGAAGAACCAAGTTGTATTAGAGAAAGAAGGACCACTGTCAAGAGATTCTTGTCCTGTTTTCTGTTCTCTCTTCCCCAGATAACGAGTTGCCCAGGTTGGTATGACACTCTCCCTCTGCACTGCTTTGTAAAGGATGCAATTAGGCCAGGCTCCTGCAGAGTTGAAGCAGTTCCTACATAACTGAGTTTTTCCTTGTTTGGGAAGATTGTCAGGAAACCTTTAATTTACAATTCTATACAAAGTAGCTTTCTGAAAGGAAGACTTCTCTTTTAGCCAGATCACCTTCTTATGTTTTTACCCCACAGGATTTTCTCCCTCTGCCAGGCCAGGAGTGGTTTTGTGCTGTGTACTCTCTGTGTGACCCTGCTGGTTGCAAAGAACCTGTTTGTCATGTCTGGCTCCTGGAAAAGCCCTGGTTTCTGTGGTGAATTCTGTGCATTAGGTAGAAGGTGTGCCCCTTTCAGGGCACCCTTCCACCTTTGAGCCTAAAACTTTCCAATGTTTGTGGATTAGCTGTAGAGCTGGGTTGGAGCTGTCACTTTTATGTGATGCACCCTGAGAGTTTTGAGAGCTGTTCATCACTGTGTGATGGTGCATATGGTATTCACATGGAATTCATGGCTCTTCTCCTTGCTAAGAAGAAAATTGGCTGTGTTTCTTTTGTTACTCTGTGGCTGAAGTTGTCCCCTGTGTTCTTAAGCATTTTGGTTTTCTGCTGTATTAGGGTGGGCTTCATGAAGTAATTGTTTTTACTTCTTTCACTTTTCTAGATTGTAGTAAGAAGCCTTATAGTGCTTTGTAAAAGCTCTGGCCCTGCTCTTCATTGGTATGGGACTAGCTAGCACTCATTTTCTTCAGTTTCATTTTGGCTTGCAGCCTCTGACAAGCCACATGTAACTGTGTATATGCCTGGAAAGGTGCCACACTGGCCCTCTCCTGGCCTCTAAGGTCAGAGGAAAGGTTTTTAAACTGCCACAGTTCTGTCCCCTCCCCATCACAGTGACATGTACTATTTGACCAAAGGTCATCATGTGGGTCACAAAACAATCCACCAGCTAGCTTCTAAAATTACCTGGAACTGCTTTAATAGCCATAGAAATTATATAAACATATCTATATGTATGATACTGCAAGGCTTGATGCTCACATCCTGCTTGCCACAGACAAGAGTGACACCTAGGAACTGGTCAGTGCCAAGTTTTTCTCTCTGTAGGATGGGTCTCTGTTCAGATTGAGGGTGGGCACTCACCTTTAGATCCATATTTATCCCATTTTTCTGTGATTACAAGAACATATCCAGGGAGGCTGGAGTTGGCAGATAGGATGTGCTGAAAGCCCTGCAGAACTCCTGGGCTGTTTGATATTTCCTCTGTCCTGTCCCAGTTGTCCAGGTGGCAGAGAGTCACAATGGCTGTGGCTGTACACTTGAAATCTAAAAAGGACTCAATGTCCTTTCCTGATATTAGTCCCTGGAAATGACATAATTCTTTACAGGAACCTTTATGCTATGTGTACACACGTGCTGCATGAGTAGCAGTTATAGTTTGTATTTCTGGTGTAAACAAGCAAGTTGTGTAAGTGGAGTTGATACTAAGGCATAAAATGCTGTCACTTGATTGTGCACCAACAAGCCTGTCAAGTTGGTCCTCTATACTCAGTCATCTATTTTATTTTGGACTCGCTCCAGTTTTCTGAAACCTGAGGAACTTCTAAACTTGCTCACTTGGAAAAGAAAACATGAAAACCCGTAATCTTGCCCAATATATTTGTTTTGTTCTGCAGCATGTAAAACACTTTCCAAAGTGGCAGCTGCTAGAGAAAAAAAAAAATCCATGTATTTCAAAATCCCTTGCCTTGTGGTTCTGGAGGTTCTTGGAATATAATTCATACTGGTACTTCAGAGCACTTGTTTCCAAATACAAGGTAGTAGAACTACTTTTTTATGATTTTGCTGCTCCTTTACTAAGGCTGGCTTTGTGGTGTCATGTGGCAAATCAGGAAGTTCTTTCCATACACCCCCACAAAGCAGCAAAGTTGATTTTCTAAGTAACCACACTGGAATCCTCAATTGATCAATTTCAAGATGTTTGATATTGGCTCAAGGCCCATTATTCTCTTCCTTCCAGGAAGAGTAATAATAGTAGCCAATAACCAAACAATCCCTTTAAAGCAAAATATTTACAACAAAATCATCTTAGACAGTACTAAAAGTAAACATAAGCAGGCTGCAGTGTAAGCAAGCCCAGCTTATGCACTGTTGATATCAACCAGATTAAATTCCTAGGGTGTCTGATATTTTCTATGTACCCCTCAAAGCTTCTTGGAACTGGCAAACTTATCATTACTGCAGCTCACAACCCAGTTGGTTTTTGTGCCCAGTTCTGACGCCTGCAGCCCTGTGCCTGGGATCAGGTCACAGTTTAATTTTCGCTAGCCCTCGCTCAGTTCACTGCCAGCTTTGGCACAGGCAGGCTTTGGTTTGTGACACTGTCGGGCCTTTGAGCGGCTGGTTCTGCTCTTTGTTGTGGGCAGCAGATGGTGCAGAGGCTCAGACTGAGTGCTCAGGATCGGGGCAGAGGGCAGGGATGCTTTTTGCCTGTGGCAGCACTGGCTCGCACCAGCCAGTTTAAAGTGCTTGTGAAATTGGTGCCTGAGTTTGCTGGATTTTGAGAAAGAATGAGTCTCAATATGCAGTAAAGACAGTCAAGCCTGGTTGGTTGTGGCTTTGTCCTGTGTGTTTTGCCATTACTCTCCCACTGCAACACCTCCTGCTCTGTGCACAGACATAGCTTCAGGTTTCATGTTGTGTTTTGCTCTTTTTTTTTTTTTTTT
Organism: Thryothorus ludovicianus; assembly: GCA_013397245.1. NCBI lineage: Eukaryota > Metazoa > Chordata > Aves > Passeriformes > Certhiidae > Thryothorus > Thryothorus ludovicianus. The sequence goes on from VZTB01007643.1 coordinate 886,010, forward strand.
TTTTTTTTTTTTTTTTGCTGGCCTATTTAATAAGACACGTGCACAGCTGGGCTGGAATGTGCTCATGGTGTCCAGCCAACAAAGATCTTCCTGTCTTCCTTCTGTAAGAGCACCAAGAAGTCCTACCTTTGCTGTCTGAATGCTGCTTTTATTGTTAATGATAAACACCAGTATCTTCAGGACATCTCCCAGCAGGGGATGGGTGGGTACCATCTCAAATCTAGCTCTACAGTTTTACTAAAATCAGCCTAATTTTGAAATGCAGAACACTATAAGGTAGACACATGGAAGGAGATGTGATAGAGCTGCATTTATCTCATTTATCATTATTATTTATTTAACTTTACAAAACGAGACAAGAAATGTAATGCAAGTAAAAGATTGGCTGGAGAATTTTTGTTCTTAAAATCAGTTCTCCTGACAATGCAAAATGAGCAGGATACTTCAACTTCTGGATTCTCTCCACTCCCCTAATTTTATTCTTGTTTGTTTTCAGTTTCTTGACATTCTGCAGTACTCATTCATACAAGGGAACTACTGTACGTGTGTGTAGTGATAGCATTGCAATTTATATAAATACCGTTTTGTGTTTCATGTGTTTAGTCAGAAAAGAAAAAAAAAGAGGGAGTTAATGCTGTTCTTTATCTGGAGTGGTAGGAAGCAAACTTTCTTCCATTGCAATGGTTTTGGCACAGTTCAAGTTGTCCTTCTTGGGTGATTGTGTAACACCAAAGACCTGGCAATTAGGCTCTGTGCAGTGATTCATATCAAACTGTCCTGATGTCAGAGCAGGAGTCTCCTCTCTGCAGCCCCATTCCCTGGGAGCCAGCAGTGTACCCAGGTGGGTGTTCTGTGTGCATGGATCTGCACTGTGCATTATCACAGCTTGCAGGGCTAATTTTAGGCTTCTCAACTCAGGTATTAACTGATGGTATGAGTGTTTATATTGAATCTAATGTTGTTGATGTTTTGGGGTTTTTTTTTTCAATGGCTTCAAGTGCTGTTGATAGAAAATAAAACCTCTTGCAATATGTAGTACCAGGAAAAGAACGTACTAATTTCATTGCCTTACATAATGGATTGCTTTTACTACATTAAGTAAAATTACTTTTGCATTTGTCACAGTACACTGACAGCACGTGATTTCACTGTGCCACATGCACAATCTATTTCAAGGTGAAACCTTGTGAATATTTACTGCATAGTGTAACTCAGAAGCCTTTAGACATTGGAAAGCAGTAGGTAAAAATGCATGGATCGAGGCAGTTGGCATATATGCTCCTGCATAAGCAGGCAAAAAATCCCATTGTGTTCTCTGTGCCATTGTGTGCCTTCCCTTGGGCCGAGGCTGCTCTCTCCCTGTGTGAGTGTCCCGTCATGCCTCTCCCTTCCATTCCAGCTCCTGCCTTGATGCCCAGCTGCTGGGGTTTCTTAGCAGTTGTGTTCTTTGTCCTCACTCTTACCCAGAAGGAAGACAGCTTTCTGCATTGTTCCATGTGGGAATTGCATTGCCTGATCTTGGTCAGTTTATTTGTGGAAGAAGCAACAAAATAAAACTTGCTTGCCCTCATGTCCCTAAAATAAGAATGGGCCAAATCGAATACTAAGAATTCTAGTTTCTGACAAGTACATGAGTGCTGGTTCCCCACATAGTATTTTGAAGTCAAGAATTTTGTGAACCACTAAAATCTCTTGGAGACTAACCCAGTTTTAATTATGAGTGTGAAGTAGAGGAGTGTACAGTGGAAACAAATCCTCCAAGAACATGCATGCCTCTGGTACTTATTTTAGTGGTGGAAGGAGTAGTGTTTTAAAAACAGCATAATCCAAGGAAATGTCTTTGTATTCCTGAGTTGTCCTTAACAATTAATGGGTAGGTGACATGAGCTGTCAACTTCTTGAAATTTGGAGCCACAAGGAGCTGGTGGTTATTTTGTATTCCAAGTGCGTAGACATGGGAACGTTAGTATTTAGTGTCTGTGGTTTAGGATTTAGTATTAATTTCTAAGCTTGGTAATGGGAGCAGTAACCTCCAGGTTTCTGCAAGTTTCTTTAAATAAAGAAAAAAAACCTCTGTTTCTAACAAAGCCCAGTCTGCTGAAATGGAGCTCCCTTCCTCTGTTTAAACCCTCTTAATGAAGAAAAGTAGTGTGCTAACACACCGATGCTAATAACACAAAGGTGTTTGTATGAGCTAGCTGCCTCTCTTCTTGGCAAACTTCTTTTTTTAGTGAAAAAGTAATTTGCTTGGTTTTAAAAATGAATGTGTGTGTAATTTGATAAATGAGGGAAGACCGAAAATTTCAGCTTTCGTTGTGGTAACTTAAAATAAGAGCAAAAGCCACAAACTGGTTTTTCCTATTCCTTTTGTCAGCAGATATGCTGTAATTTTTATAAGTTATTACTTAGAAAACGGTCCAGAAATTAATCATTTGACAAAAATTAGATTTTACCATCCATGTCCTGGCTTTGGGTGGAAATCAGACCTTGACGGTCAGACCTCAGAACGTGGAGACTTAGGATGTGGAGACCCATCTGGAGGTTCAGATGGGAAATAGTGAATGTTTGCTGCCGGCAAAGCACAGCAGGAGTGTCTGACGGTGGGGTGGCAGGGACTGTGTCCCTCCGAGCACCCGGGAGTGGCAGCTCTGGGAGCTCCGGGCCGTGCCAGCCCCAGGTGCTGTGGCTGGTGACAGGCACATTGCTGGAGACATTGTCCGGGAGCCGCTGGCAGGGCCTGGCAGCTCTCTGTGGGAACAGGGAGCATCCGCAGGGCCTTGGCTGTGTCCCACGGGTGTCCGTGGCACTGCAGAGCCGTGGCTGTGTCCCACGGGTGTCCGTGGCACTGCAGAGCCGTGGCTGTGTCCCACGGGTGCCCGTGGCACTGCAGAGCCATGGCCGTGTCCCACGGGTGCCCGTGGCACTGCAGAGCCGTGGCTGTGTCCCTGGGTGCCCGTGGCACCCCAGAGC
>VZTB01007643.1:889312-909588 GCA_013397245.1 Thryothorus ludovicianus
TGTGCCGCCCAGAGCCGTGGCTGTGTCCCACAGGTGCCTGTGGCACCCCAGAGCCGTGGCTGTGTCCCCGGGTGCCTGTGTCCCACGGGTGAAGGTTGGGCGCAGCTCCGGGGCCGTTGTGGCCGCGGGGTGCCCGGGGCCGGCTCGCAGCTCCCGGCGCTGCCGGCGGGCCCGTGGGCCTCGGCGAGCTCTGGGCACGGCGTGGAAAATCCCACAGCAGGGATTAAGCGCTGCGAGCGGCCCCGTGAGCCCTTCTGAAATGTCACCGGAGCCGTCTGGCACAGCTCCAGGCTCGGGCGGGCAGAGCTGGCCGGGGCCTGGAGCGCCGGGCCTGCGGAGCTGCGGGCCGGGCAGAGGCAGCGCCCCACAGGCCCGGGCGCCGCTTGGGGATCATTCCCTGCGGAAACTTGAAAATCCCCAAAAGCCACAGCTCAGATGGGGAGACCAGCAAGAGAAAAAAAAATAGCAATCAAAATTTAGACAGCCGATTGCAGCCAAGTCAGGCCTTTAGATAAATTAGCATTTTGATTAACAGCTGCCAATTAAAGAAACTAATAAGTGTGTGTTCATTTTAGCTCGTTTTTGTGAGTGTGCCCACCCGTGTAATTTGTAAATCAGAGGGCTCGCTCGCTGGTGTTCCAGCTCTGCGGATGGCTGGCTGCGGGCAGCGGGGTCTGTGCTGCTCCCGAGGAAATGGGAAACGCAGGCGCAGCCTGCATGTGTCAAGTGCAGTCATGTTTTTCATTTAAAAGGTTAAACTGCACAAACATTTTAGTTAGCACATCCTAATTACGGCATTGCGCCATTCTTTCAAAAGGAAGTGTGAAAAAGCTGGTAATATTTAATTTGAAAGACACTATTGTGCAGGCACAGTAGGTCTGTGCCCTCATTTGACTGTAATAGTGATTTCCCTAGGATTTTGATGTAGTAAATTTTTAATTAGTGTGACGTTAACGTGGTCAGTGTTTTTCAACATGAAAACAGTTGTTTTATGTAAATTGCGATTGACCAGTAATAATGAAATAAGCAGTAATGATTCTTTTTTTATCCTTCAAAACTCACTGGTGCCTAAAAATGTTAAATTGGCATAAAGTAATGTAAGAATTTGACTTAAAAGAAGAAACCAAATTATTTGTTTTCCATTGATGTTGCAAATCGCATGTTTACATTTCAAGAGTTTCAAATTTTGGAAATGTCAAAAATATTGCAATACCACTGATTTGCTTCTNGGGCAGCGGGGTCTGTGCTGCTCCCGAGGAAATGGGAAACGCAGGCGCAGCCTGCATGTGTCAAGTGCAGTCATGTTTTTCATTTAAAAGGTTAAACTGCACAAACATTTTAGTTAGCACATCCTAATTACGGCATTGCGCCATTCTTTCAAAAGGAAGTGTGAAAAAGCTGGTAATATTTAATTTGAAAGACACTATTGTGCAGGCACAGTAGGTCTGTGCCCTCATTTGACTGTAATAGTGATTTCCCTAGGATTTTGCTGTAGTAAATTTTTAATTAGTGTAACGTTAACGTGGTCAGTGTTTTTAAACATGAAAACAGTTGTTTTATGCAAATTGCGATTGACGAGTAATAATGAAATAAGCCGTAATGATTCTTTTTTTATCCTTCAAAACTCACTGGTGCCTAAAAATGTTAAATTGGCATAAAGTAATGTAAGAATTTGACTTAAAAGAAGAAACCAAATTATTTGTTTTCCATTGATGTTGCAAATCACATGTTTACATTTCAAGAGTTTCAAATTTTGGAAATGTCAAAAATATTGCAATACCACTGATTTGCTTCTTGTCATCCTTTTCCATTGTGAAAGAGAGAAAAATCTTGCGCTTAAAACCTCAGAACAGAAAGAGGGGTGCTAGCTGTGCCGGCAGAACCCTGTGCTGCTCTCATTTCTTGAGTTTTTCCTGCAGGTGGGCACTGCCCCTGTGCTGTTTGCCAAAGGGATGCACGTGGGTTGTCACATCTGTAGGTGTGCAGGTACAGAGACAGGTGAGACACGGGTGTGACATCAGGGAGAGCCCCGGGACCTCCCGCCTGGGTTCCATCAGCAGAGACAGGCTTTGTGGTTGGCCCTTTTAAATAGCTGCATACGTGTTTACATTTTAGTTTTTAATCTTACACAGCTCTTGTATCTCGACAGTGGATGTCACTAGTTAGTCGTGCAGTACATAAGAAGAATATTTGTGCTCAGTGTCTTTTTATCCTCTAGTTTGTTAATGACAAAATCCAAGAATGTAATTTCCTTAGCTGACATCACTATTTTCGTGTACACTCTGTGATATTTCCTTCTATTTCCATGCTTAAAACAAAGTCAGTTCACTCTTGTTGATCTCTTTTGTGTGAAGCGCTTTCCATTTCGAGGCCTTTCTTTTACACCCATTTTAAGACCTTTATGAGTTAGGGTGTAGCCCCCTTTGTATTTTGGTTCACTAACACCTTTTAAGCAAGTTTTCAATGTCAGCCTCTTCTTTTGTAGCAGAACTGAATCTGACAGTCAATACACAACATTTAAAGTTTACTAGGTGTAAAGAAATAGCTACAGGGGAAAATATTTAATTCCTAATCTGGTGTGAATAGGAGTATTAGGAAGATGAAAGGCAGGCAGGCATAGATAGGTGAGCTCATCTAGTCATGACACAATATTATACTATGTGATAAGGTCTTCTAAGGAACATTGTTGATGCTGAAGAGGAAGAACATGGTGTTAAAGATGTAAATCTAATTTCTGGGTAGAGAGTGGGCAGAGGGAGAAAAGCAGAAATTAGGTGGTGGTTCTTCCCTTTTTTATTTGCATCTTTCAACACACCATTCTTTATTAATCTTTTGTTTATTAAAAGTTCTATGAAACTTTGCAATAATGTTGGGATGTGGTATTTATTTTGAATTTGCTTTGTGCTTTTTTTGAAAAACCAAAGCTTTTTTTTATTGTCATTCAGGGTAAGCAGCTGCAAAACTGTTGTCTTAAATTTTTGAGAAAATTGACCCATACTTTATCTTGAGGCACTACTGATCTGTACTGCTTGCCTCTGTCTGTTTGATGCTCTTGTTTGTCATCACTGTGGCTTTTCTGAAGTTTATTTGAAATAAGATTTATTTTTTTTAATAGTGAAAGAATGACTTAAACAATACCTGCCTTTTAATCATACAGTGCAGGTGTTGCCATGTCATCAACAGGCTCCAGAGAGATTAGTGTGCATGGTGTGGATGTTATAATCTCTCCATGGCCCGATTACCATCTGAGACACTCCACTGCCCTTCCATAATATCTTTGCCATGTTTGTGTTTCAGTGCCTAACAGATTTACAGGACAGTTACTGACCACACCTCTTGGCAAGTTCACTGGGGAGCTGTACCAGCAGTTTGAGCTTGGATGCTGTGCCACAGTCTTTTTGAGATGTTAAAGCCCTTGCATTTGGGGTTACCTGGGCAAGGAGGAGGAGGGGTGTGGGCATCCTTCCCTGGGTGATGAGGGGAGACATTCCAACAGTTGGTCTCCTTGCCTCCATTTTTGCTTGTGGTTCTGCTCCATGAATAATTTAGTGTCCTGCTTCTATCAGTTTTCCCACACTGTTCTCAAGAGTTTTACTGGTCTGAGGGGGCTCTGAATAGCTCAAGCAAATCTGTTGGGAGTGTCCTTAATTAAATTTGCCAGTACACAACACAAAAAAAGCCCAGTCTGTCTTCGGGCTTGGGATGGCACTGTGCTTGATGCTTCAAAGGCTATTTTACATCTCTTGGGGGAAACCCCATGTATTTTAGGGAGGAATTTTAAATCCTGTGGAAATTGATTGCAGAACTATTTGTGTTCTGAATACAAGGGGGTTTTGAAAGGATTAATAACAAATAAAGAAAAATTAAAAAATGGTTGTGGAGGGGCAGCAATTGGGAAAGGGAGATACCTGAAGGTTATTTATTTAAATACATTAATTTATTGTTATATTCTTAATAACTATATTTGCAACCTGCTCCTCACTGTCTTTCCTGTGGTGGCAATCTGGGGTGTCAGGGGAGGTGTGCTGGGTTTGGGGCCGTTTTGCAGCAGGTACCATAGAGGAGATGGCATTCCTGCCCAGCTAGTGTGTGCTACTACAGAATTAAACCCCATCCTGGCTATGCTGTAGTTATACTACAAAAAGTATAATTTATCCTAAATTATAGTTACATAATTATCTCCTCTTTGAAGTATTCCAAAGCATTGAGGTTGGCATTCAGAATATTACTAGTGACAATGTTCACGTTCCATTTGTCCCTCTCTTTTCTTCAATGGCAGCAACAAAACTCACCTTGTTTATGCATCATTTAACACACCTTTATCTGACATATTTTGCCCAGTGATCACTTGTGAGTAGATTTTAGTTCTCCAAAATAAACGTCTAGGAAAACTATAAACTTACTGTGCTGAATATTTCTCAAGCGAGGAAGTGCAAGACATAAGGTTGCATCAGTATTGCTTGGCCATTATCTGTTTAAAAGATTATGTATGGCTGTTCCTTAGTGCCACAAGCATGCATTACTATCAGTTGGCTCCTTGTGGTGTTGCTAACACTGAGTGATAAACAATATCAGCTGCCAGATGCAAACCAATGGTTTTTATGAAACAGTGAGACAAAGCATCCAAGGCTATGGCAGACAGTACTGGTGCCCATCAGGCCTTGTTGGTTTGTCATACTGGTTGCTTGGGCTCCATAAATATTCTGTTTTGTAACCTTCCTGCTGAAGTGAGGATGGCTTTGTTCAGCTGCTCTCTGTTCAGCTAAATGTGTAAGATCAAACGGCACACAGCTGAAGATGGAGTGACCTCACCCTGACTTACAGTGTGCACAGAATTGATGGCGTGATTAAAGGGACATCAGTGGAAGATTAAGGCAGAATCCTTGCTATCTAGGTCCCGTGATTAGAGCAGGATAATGAAGCAGCAATAAGTGAGCGAGCAGCAGATCAGGCTCCTGCACAAACCAAGCAGCTGCACCCTGCCAGGGTAGCTGCAAAGGAAGAGTAATTTGCCTGCTATGCCTGCGATTGTTTTAGCTCCCAGTTTCTCCTGCAAAATCCTCATGGACCTAATTTTTTTTTCTTTTTTATCTTCGTCATGGTGAGATCAGAGTGCTGGTGGACTAGAGATGCAAAAGGGATTTTATTTGCTTGCTGAGTAAAATCTGGAGCTATGTTGAGATGTCTTTCCATAGCAGTGTATGTGCTCTGCTGTCGTGTCATGGATCCAAGCTTACTGACAGAAAATAAGCTTTTTATCCTCAGTTAAAAAGTGTTTGTTTTATTATGCCTGTCTAAATTTCTCAAATGACAAGTCACACAGTAGCTAAGTATTATGGAGAAAAGGACAAGTTAGTTTTCAGTTTCACAGTTATCATGCTTATACTTAGTGATACAGACATACAGACACGAAATAACAGTTGCTTAAGCATAAAGGGTTTTTTATGCTTTGTTTCAATATACACATCTAATCCTATAGATACACTTATTCTACACAATACTCTTAACCTGTGTTACCTCTTTTTCTGAATGTTCACTGAAGTTCCAGCATATCTAACTGAACCAAACTCGTGTGTGTTCTCCTGGGTGTGCTTCATTTTTACTGCAGCTGCACCAGCACTGACACAGGGCACTTTGACTTTTTGCCCAGTACTTATGTAAGGAGTCAGTATAAAAAACATGGGTTTATGAAACTTGATCTGTACATCTTGTATTTGCTGCCCAAAGCTATTAATTGATGCCCAGAGAGAATGAACAGCACAAAATACTTGCTGGTTTTGGGAAATAAGCATTGACCTGGGAAGAATATCTTGAAAAAAAATTTCAGAGTATTGTTGCTCTTAGATTAGTTTTTTTCTTTTTTTTTTTTTTTGTAAGTGCACAGCAAAGAAGGTAGCATTTCATAAAAACTCAAATTTTTTTTTCCATTAAAGGATTTCATCTCTTAATGTAGCCATAAGTTATGATTCACAGTAAGTCCAACTGTTTACTCATTGAAAGAAGAATAAGCAGTAGTAAGCAAACACGATGAGAAAGTTTCTTTTTTTCTGCCCCTTCCAGGATCCTTTTTTTGCATTTTGCCAGAAATTGCTGTATGTTTAGTAGTAAATAGACAATGGAAAATAGGATTTTTAAACCCAGGAAAATTGGCAGCCAGACTAAGCGCCAGGTGAAGCTTTTTTTAAGCTCGGGAAGAGATTTTATATTAGCAGTTTTTATTTTATCAGGAAGTCCTTTGGCCTGATGCATATATAGTGCTTGCTCAGCTCTAGCACAGAGGTGCTGGGTTTTTCCAACTTGATAGCTAATAGTTATCCTTGTCATGGAGCAGAGACATCATTTGCTGGGATGCCATCTCTTTTCACAGCTTTCTGACTCTGTCCAGTCTTTCTCCATAGTGTCACAAACCTGTTGTATAAATGCAAAGGTGTTTAAGGAGTTTATCTATTAAAGTTTGGTGTTGAACACCGCTTTCATTTTAGATCAGATCTAAAGGCATCAAGGAAGACTTTCTGGTTCTTTGTTCAAAGCCAAAACTTACATTTTTCTGATATTTAAAGATCAAAAGAAACCAACAGGAAAAACTCAAGCAACAACAATAAAACACTTCCTTTCCCCTAAATTTCAGAGTTTAGAATCATCATACACAGGTGCAGCACTGGAAATATTACTTTGATATGCTATATAAGCAATCGTGACACTAAAAAATTGTTTTCCTCTCAAGAGTTATGTGAAGGAAAGGGATGTGAGTGCCAACCTTTAAAATTTGAAAACTGAACACCTGGAAATAGCTATATTTTTAAATGTTTTCAGGCTGAAACAGAATTAATGACAAATGGGAACTATGTTAAATTGCCAGAAGATTGATAGAATTTATTATTGTAATATGCTTAGCATAAAAAGCATGGTGGTCTTGATTATTCAGTGTTTCAGTTTGTGTAGTAATTTTTCCCGTAAAAACTGTGTCAGTCTGTCAGTAACTGTATTCATTAGATCAAATACAGAATTCTTAACATTTCCAATTTCAAAAATAATATTGGCTTTTTCTCTTAAGGAGACTTCAGTGCTCTTCACATGATTTGCAAAACTGTTCTTAAGTAGATTTCACTTAAAACCATGAATGTTGTAAAAAGACTGAAACATCAAATATAAGCAAATTGTAGTATCAGCCCTACCTCAATTTGTATGTATGTCAACAAAAAAAAAATAGGTCTAGGCAGGTTATGAAAAATGAGCTGAAAATTCTTCTTGTTTTTGTTTATAGACAACATAAATCGTGGTTATACACAGAAGTGGTAGGTAAAGATTTCACAACCCTGCATTGTTACAATATCTCTTTCAGAAATTGTCCCAGAATTCTAGAAAAAGTTAATATGATGGGTTTTTCTCTTGGTGTGTTTGTCTGTGTATGGAAATACTCTCTAACAGGAGACTGTAAACTTGTGTGTGATCAGCCATTAGCCTTTCTTGTCTTAGGTAATTTTGTTATCGCCAATTTTAAACACTTTGTATTAAACTCACGTGGTTGAGCCTGGTGCTGTTGAATATTCATGCAAATTTGCAGTAGCGTCTCAGTTTGGTGCCAGTTACAGTTGCCAGAAGAGAAATACTCCTATCATCCAGATAAATAGCTGAGATTACTATTTTGTCTAGTTTCTTCCTAATGATGGAATGCAAGGAGGTTGTCAGTTTTATTCTAGTCCTTTCTTTTCATCTGCTGGAGTTTTTTCAAGAAAGTAATACTCTCACTTCCTTCAAAAAGCAAAAGTCATCATAACAAACTCCCAAGGATTGCATTAGTCATCCACTGGCTTATTGGGGATTATTTGTCACTGTGATAAGCACTTGGATTTTGAATTTTCTAAATATACAGAGCATGGAAGAGCATTGAGTAATGTTTCTCATTATCTCACAGGGTGTGTAGCATCACTGAACCCTAATGGCCCTCAAATAGTAACTTCACAGAGCTGCTCAGGGATTCTTGCCATTGCTATAAAAAGCCTTTTGGCAGTAAGCACTGCGTCATATTAGAAGCACAGGCATTTACTAGAACATAAATATGCTAAAATATTTCATTTGCTGACTCTTCAGTGGCAGCTGGTTCTAGAAGACTGAGTGGATGATTTTGATAAGTAATTGTTTTAAATACTACAATTTTAAAGCAGTTGTTCCTTGAAATGGGAAAGTTACTGAATTTGTTTGGTATTTTGTCGGGCCTTTCACACTTGGTAATTACCCATTCAGAAGTGATAAGTATTTTGCAAAATTTCGCAGAAGGTTTGTTAGATGGTTTGCACCCATTTTTGCAGTTAAACAGAGAAACACACAGGAATTAGTTCCATTTCTTTTAGTCCAAGCTCTGTATTCCTTCATCATTTGTATTTTTCTGAGCTAATGAACACATTTCAAGCGCTATTTCCAAATAGGTCATACAAGCAGAACACAGATGTGCTAATTTCCATTTCCCAGAGTGTCACAGGCTCCTGCACAGGTTGCTCTGGACTTGGCTGTCACTCTTGGCTGTGGTTGTAGCTGCATGAGTAGCCTGCTGCTTCCACAGTTCACTTAAGTCAAAATCTGTAAGGTGATCCTGAGACTGATCGGTGGTGGATTTGGGCACCTCTAACAATACTTGGCTGGGAAAGAGGTGCTACCACTGCCTTTGCCCTCTCCTGACAGACCTCTTTCTTGTGTCTCAGATCTGCGGTTTTCATTTACTTGATTGCCAGAAGTGTCTCTTAAGTAGGTGTTGATTACACAGACCCTCGAGGAATCACAGGTGTCCGTGTGTGTCCATTAACGTGTCTGTGTAGGCAGAGCTGGAAGCTGCCAGGTGTTTTGAGAATTCATGGTTCCGAAGAACTACCTTTGCAACAGACACTATTTTACCTGAAACGGTGCTAGCAACATAGAGGTTTTTATGGTTTGGTGTTAATTAAATAACACGTCCAGTGGCAGAATCTGACCTCTCTTAATTCAGATACTCAGGTTTTTGTAGAAGAATATCTATTGCTGCTCTTGATGCTGCTGCTAAATAGAAACAAGAGGGATAAACCCCAACCAAACAAACCAACAAAGCTCAAAAAACCCACTGTTGGTCAGGATTTGAGCTGATGTTCTCAGAGGTGTTCCATACTGGAGATCTGATAGATCATACCAAAAGTTTGTCATGAAGTAAAAATGAAAATGTTGGATTCGATGTAGTTTTGACAATTAAGAGGCATACTTACAGATAATTCTTAGCCTTTAAGGGAATACAATATTTAAGCTTGCCTGGCCTGAGGGGTAGGGGTCTCTTGGCTTTGTGTGTCCGAGGTCCAGAGCTGATTGTTTGAGGTGGAGGGACAGCTAAGCTTTAGTGGCTGAGATATGTAGCTCCCAAAACTTAGAGATTGCAGTGACCCTCTGGAGACCAACACTGAGTGGAACCTCATGGGTTACAGAGAGGCTTGAATCCTCTATGCTCTGTGTGTGGCAGGGAAACTCCCAAGCCAATAAAGGAAAAATATCAATGGAGTAAATGACATGAAGTATTTACAAATTCTTTCTATGTGAGAGCTTAAAACCCCTTTTCACTCTTTCAGAAAGAAGACACAGCTCCTCCAGCAAGCCGCCTTTGACTCCTCCCTCCTCTTCAGTATTTTCCCTCATTTCATCTTTCCCTTCAAAAAACAAAGGTAGCAGTGGAAGTGGGAGCAATCGTTCATCCAGTGGAGGTACTAGTGCATCATCATCAAATTCCAAGTTGTTGAAATCACCCAAAGACAAGCTGCAGATCAGCGGAAACAACAGGTTAATGCATTCGGTACAGCACAGCAAAGTTCCCCATGACAAAATGTGAGTATGCCTTTTGAAAGAGAATTAAATACCATTACTTGCATAGATATGCTTTGTCAAGAAAGTTTCCTGTTATTTCATAGAGTTTTTGGTTTAGGAGATAATAATTTTAAACTCCTCCAGATCTTTTCCTGCAGCCTAGTCAAAGATTATAGTTAATGCTCATATCTGTGCTGAAGAACTCTTGCAAAGCTGCATCTTAAATCACCATGAATAAAAGTCATTTTACTAGAAGCTCCTAATTCTTTAATGTAATCTGCATACTTCGATCATAAGGGAGTTTTAGCTCTCATTCAGGTGGTTTTTGACCTGCACATGTGAGATAATAGCACTGCTGATAAAATTTACTGCTGCAGACTGGTGCATTTCTCACTGAACATAATGGGTCCATTGCAGTTGGTTTGGACAGTCTGCACTGATACTCTCAGTCCATGAATGCAAATAATGATTTCTGAAGTCCCTGGATACTCTGAAGTGTCAGGGAAAAGAGGACAAAAGACATTATCGTATCATAAAAAGTGTGAAAATTAAAAAAGGAAATAGGAGGAAGGTCTACATTTATATTGGGAATAGATCAGAGTATTGTTGAATAATAACATATTTTAGCTTTTTTTTTTTTTTCAATTTTTCTCTCTCTGTTTTTCATAAATAACAGTATGACTCCATCTGTCAAAGTGGAAAAGATTCATCCAAAGATAGATGGTGCCCAACTGAAAGCTGCTGTTGGTCCAACTTGTTCTACTACTGTGAGTTCCTCAATAAAGACTGGCCTTAATTGTCCCTCAATACCAAAGCCACCCTTGCCTTCCCCTGGACAGATACTGAATGGTAAAGGTCTTCTCTCTGTGCCTCCATTTTTGGAAAAGAAACCTGAAGAAAATACGAATAATAGGAAATTTTTACATAAAAGATTGTCAGGTAACTTGTTTTAATTATTATGAGCTATATTTCTTTTAGTAGAAATGTATATATGGAAATAAGTTCCAGAAGTAAATTAAAACTCCTTTAATACTGTAACTTGTAGTAAGAGTTTTTAAATATTATAATTTAAATCTATAGTTTGACATACTCTTTAAGGATACAAACACATTGAAATTGGCTTTTCCTTTCAGAAACCTTTACAGATCTCAAATGCTTGTCAGTTCTGACAGTTTTAAAATTACACTTTCCTGCTATCTCTAAAGATTTTAGTTTCCTTCTTTCTATATGGAAGATCCAAATGTACACAGAAAACAGAACAACTAGCACCTCATAAACTCAGAAGTGGAAACCCAGTCTGCTCTTTACACTTTTTAACACAATTTTGGGTGTTAGTAGAATGGTAGAAAAGTTCTTGACACCAAAGCCAACAAGCAAAACCCCACCATTTGTTTGTCACAATCCATAGTGGTGGTCTCTACTCCTAACAGGCAGCATCAAACTCTCCTTTGAGGTCACTTACAGGTGCTTGTAGGCTTGAGATCTGTATTTCAGCACATCATAAACTTGCTGAGAGTGTAGAAAAATTCATTTGTACAATTTTCTTGTGCATTTTTATTTGTACATTTGCCTGAATCTATTTGAAAAGTTTCCAATACATTTAATTTTTATGATGAAACTAAATGTTAGTATTTCAAAATGTCTTTTGATAACTTTTCAATACTGTTTGTCTTTGGCAGAGAGAGAATTTGATCCTGATATATACTGTGGTGTCATTGATGTGGAAACCAGGAAACCTTGTACTAGGTCTTTAACATGCAAGGTAGGATATCTGAATCAGGATAAGATTATCTGAAGTTTTTATTCAAATTCTTGAAGAACATGATAGAAAGGGGAGAACTGCAAATTTTTGCTGTTGGTAATTACCACTGTAAGTGGAACCTCTTAAAACACGTTGCTCAGAACCAAGCAGAAATTGTTTTTGAAGTTCAGTTAATTATTTATTCAGAAAGTATTTCTCAAAGTAACCTGGAGATTTGTATTTTTGTATAAACCCTTTAAACATGGATGTTGACATGGGACAAACTGTGTTACTCCACATGTAGGTAGCAGGGGCCAGGCCAGCACTTTTCCTCTTTTTGGGGGGTAACCTTTGGGTTGTAGATCATGAATTTTACAATTCCTCATAAGCATCGAAAATATTGCTTATGCAGGATTTAAATACTTCAAGCTCTTCCCCTCTCACACCCTTTCCTCTCCCCCCAGCAGAGTCTGCAGCAGGTTCTTGGTAGGAATTTGTGTAAATACTAATGCTGCTGGATGTGCTGCTGCAGCCAGCTCCTGAAAGAGCCACGGAGCACACCTAGAGATCAAATTCTAAATTATACAATTATGAAAACTTTCAGTCAGACAAAATGTATCCTCTGGCTCCAAAACCCTGTGGGACAGGGGGCTGTCATTAGCTCCCAAGGAACCAAGAATTCAGATCCCTTGCACTTGTGTAATATTTTGCTGCTTTCCTGCAAAGCAGCTCTACCCTCAGTTTGGGAAACGTCTGGTAAATAAACCACCTACAGAACAAAGGTAAATGAAGCTGGCACTAATGACCCAGAGGAACTGAACTTGAACACATTGCCCTTTTGGAATTACAGAGGGGAGGAAATTGTTTTGCTAATAGAGGAGGGAAAAGCTGCAAGATTTTACAAGGGAAATAGGCAAATCAAAAATGAAAGAGTAAAAACATTTCTCAGCAATTCTTTAGAGTATACCACTCATAAAATAATAATTGGAATTGCTATTTGTGTCTGAATTATGTGATAAAAATTTTTACCTACTAAAAAGAACCAATTCAAACTCTTCATGCCATATCAAAAAGATCCTGTATGTGACTTTAATAATTGAGAAAAACAGTTCCCATTTACTTCACCTTACTTAGAATTGATGCGATTTATACACAAACACATCTTACTGTCTGTAATGTTCAGGACACTCAAAGAACTTTGAGTCCTGACTGTCTCTGGATTCTGCTGGATGTTTTGAATTCCTCAATATCTATTTGATTACATTAGTTTTCAAGGAATATATTAGTTTATAGAAGGCAGCACAGTACTTTTATAAATATTTTTCAGGTCTCCCATTAGAAGTCTGATTTTAAACATTATTTTGTCGAATATTTTTTAAGTGAAAGTAAATATTTTCTCTTTTTGGTTTTGCAGGAGTTGGCAATTGAAATATCAATGTAAAAAATGGTTTTCAGTTCTAGTCTTAATTTTATTAAGAATTTGGCAGTTTGGTTTTTAAAAAGAAGTTTAAAAGAAGCCTTTTGCCTTTCTGAATAAAGCCTTACCGAATTTCTGGTTTTGTTACTCTGTATCAGACAAGTGCATATAATCATCCACTAAGCAATTTTAAAAGTTCTTTTCTAAGTCATCTTTCCATTTGTTTACCAAACCAGGACTGTGAGGATTTTCTCTGTTTTGGAGCTCTAGACACACGTTTTGAGTGTTTGACTTGCACCAGTGTCATAGCCTGGGATTAATGATTTATTCCTGCTTTTGCAGACACATTCCTTAACCCAGCGGAGGGCTGTACAGGGTCGAAGAAAACGATTTGATGTGTTATTAGCTGAGCACAAAAGCAAAACCAGGGAAAAGGAACTTCTTCGACATTCGGATCATCATCAGCAGATGCCCCCTCTCAGGGAACCACATCCCTCACCTACTAAAACTTCCCAGGAGCTGCACCAAAATTCTCATGGAGTTACTCTTACAGAATCAAAGCCTTTATTACCTAATAAACCCAAACCTCACCCCCCCAGTCTTCCAAGGTAAGGAAGATCTGCAGATGCAGTGGTGTGGAATGCATGCTGGGAGCTTGATCAGGTGGATTTTGGGGAGTGATAGGGATCTCTTGGATGGGGCAGTGTGTTTGCTCCTGGCCTGGTGCCTGTGCAATTAGCAATGACCTGCTGAGGGTAACTCCTGGCGAGGAGGGGTTGGTATTTCAAGTAGTAAAAGCTGACTTGCAATCAATGGAAGCAATTGAGCAACAGTTGGGCGATGCTGCTTCTCCAGGGGTACCACGTGCTCTGTCCTTCCCCTTGGCAGGGCAACACCAGGGCTCTGTTAATGTAGATTTCTTTCTCTCAGTAACAGTAAGCATTTAAAGAGTGGAATTTTTAGCTGGGTTTGGTTCAGTAACACCTGGTTACTGCTTGCCTTGCCAGGCCTCCAGGCTGTCCAGCCCAGCACAGTGGAAATGCCCCCAGTGAGTCTCCTTCTGTCCACGAGTCCCCACACCCTCCCTTGCCTGCAGCTGAGCCAGCATCTCGGTTATCCAGTGATGAGGGAGAATGTGATGAAAAAGAAGAGCCTGTTGAAAAACTGGATTGTCATTATTCAGGTCATCATCCTCAACCAGCCGCTGTATGTTTTCAGAGTTAACCTCAGTCTCTCTCTAATTGTGTAAACAAGTTACTTTGGGGTTTTACGGGTGGTTTTCTGTGGGGTATGTGATTTTTTTCCTTCCCTTTTTTTTTTTCTTTTTTTTTTTCCCTCCTCTTTATATTTTGAGAAAATTTTGTCGCCTAGTAGGCGGTGAAGGTTTAACTAGTTGCAAAATAAACATGCTAAAAAAAATGTGTTCATAGCTCACTTCCCCAATCCAAAAGAAACGAAAATGCCAGAATACTAAAGATGAAATTGGTAACTGCTCTAAAGGGCTGTGGTTTTGGAATAAGAACATGTAAACAGTGTGTTTTTGCTGCAATTTTCTTATTGGACTCTCCCCTCCACACCCACACATATTTTTTACTTAAGGTACCAACATCACATTAAAGGTAGCAGTAAGATATTTCAATATTTACATTTTGACAAAAGTTAGTATAACTAAAAGCAAATTTATTGCCCAGCCTGGACATCAAATTATATCCTTTTTTTAAAACAGACTTGTAGCTGATAGCTGATAGGTCCTCAGAAGTAGATGTTACATAAATATGTGTGTGTGTATAATGTTTGTACATAACCAGACATACTGCTAATCTCTGTTTAATCAGAGGAGTTCAAATTTGATGACTTCTGTTAAGTGTGAGAGTATCAAAAGACAAGAAAATTATCTCAATATATCAAGGCCAAAGATTTAAAATAGTTGTTGGACCATAGACATAAAAACTCTAATTTATATTTTTTTATCCTCTACTTAAACATCTAAAAGCATATTTATCATAAACAAATTGTTATTCAGAGAGTTGTCATTGAAAGTGGAAAACACCAATGAAAATCATGTCTTTTCAGTTTTGCACATTTGGTAGTCAGCAAATTGGAAGAGGTTATTACGTGTTTGACAAGCGGTGGAACCATATTCGATGTGCACTTGACTTCATGTTGGAGAAGCATCTTAACTCACAGATGTGGAAGTGAGTAGAAGTGAAAGAGTTCTTATTCTTCTTGGGGTTTCTAGAAGTACATGGAACCTTGTGATTCTAGTTAAAGAACAGAAATCCTGTGTTCAGACTGAAGGTTGATGGTCTTTGTAAAAAACATAAAAACGCACTTTACATTTTTTGCAACAATTAACGATCACTTTAATAAAATCTTTCAGAGGAGTTAACTCCAGGATACAATCATTTTAAGGTAGTGTTACTAGACTGGGTATTAGTCTGAAGAATGGTGCCTATGTGGGGTTTTACCTTTGTCCCTCTGTTCACCTGCAGGAAAATCCCTCCGGCATCCAGTAACACAGCATCAGTCCGTGCCCCGCATCGGACCAACCTGGTGCCTGCTCCTCAGCACGGTGTCAGTGCAGCAGGGTTCCTCTTGCCCACCACGGTTATGTCCTCGCCAGCGCTGGTCTCTCCCTCCTGTGTGTCTCTGAGCAGCAAATCAGTCCCATCCCACGGGACCACTCTGAGCGCCAACCCCGCTGCCCTGGGCGCAGTGGATCCTGTCTGCAGTATGCAATCAAGACAAGTGTCTTCTTCCCCTTCAACACCTACAGTGCTTTCCTCTGTACCTTCACCTATGCCCAGCAAACCTCAGAAAATGAAATCCAGCAAATCTTTTAAACCTAAGGAATCTTCTGCTGGCAGTGGCACCTGTAACAGCACCGGCGGCGTCAGTAGCAGCGGCGGCTCAGGAAAGAAGCGTAAAAACAGTTCCGCACTGCTCGCACCTTCTCATTCCACAGAGTCCTTTAGAAAAAACTGTGTGGTCAACTCTGGCACCTCTGGGACCTCCTATCATCCGTCAGTGACAGCTTCGTCCCACAGCGTTGGCCTCAACTGTATGACGAGCAAAGCTAACTCTGTTAGCCTCAAACACGACCAATCAGGGAGGGGTCCTGCAACCGGGAGCCCTGCAGAATCCATAAAGAGAATGAGTGTGATGATGAACAGCAGCGACTCCACGCTCTCCTTAGGGCCCTTTGTTCATCAGTCTAGTGAGCTGACTGTAAATTCACACAGCAGTTTTTCACATTCGCATACTTCCCTCGACAAATTAATAGGAAAGAAAAGAAAGTGCTCACCTGGTTCAAGCAGCATCAACAGCAGCAGCAGCAAATCAAACAAAGTTGCCAAATTGACATCAGTGAACAATGTTCATGCAAAACACACTGGTGCAATCCCAGGGACGCAAGGACTGATGAACAATTCTCTGTTTCATCAGGTAGGAAATCCTGTCTCTAACTAAGCCAGCATGAAATGCTTCCTTGTGTACTTACAATACATGTATTCTCATAAGTTATAAATAGATAGCCAATTCCAGATCCTGTAAAAGTAAAAGGGAGCTCCTCTCTTCATCCAGTACTCATTTTTAGTGTTCTTATGGTACATTTATGCAAGACTTTTATAAACATTCTAAATAAAAAAAACTACACTTTAGGAAAGAAACCTTAAAGGTGATATTTCAGATTCCTTAGATGCTGTTGCCTGTGAATTGCTCTCAGATAAAATTCATTCCTCTTATTTTTAGACCATAATTTTAAAAGTGAATCTTACCAGCCTGGCATGGAATTGAGCTGTGTGCCTCAGCCTGACTCCTTGTTTCTGTGTCAGGAATGAACATTCTACAAAGTGGAGCATAATGATGCTGATAACAGAACTGTGATGCTGTGATAAAATAAGCCTATTATCCCAAGGTGTCATTGACTAACTTCTTAGTAATAATGAGATTAAATATAATAAATCAGATAATAAATGTTTCTCATTGGTAAGGCAAACAGATATGCTATAAAGGAAGCAGATCTCGTAAGTGTAGAAGATCCTATTTTAAAAATTAGTTTGGGAGTTTGATTTTTTTTTTTTAAAACAAATCTCACTGGAAAAATAGTGCATTCAGGATTAAAAATCCAAGAATCTTTTTCTCTGGTGCTAAAAACTGAAATCTCCTTAGCTGGGGAGCCAGGAGGTCAGTAAGAACCTTTTGAGAGTGATTTCTTAATTTTCAGTTTCAGCCACAGAGGAAGATTTTCACCTTTATGTGTGTTTACTTAACCAAAAAAAAAGCCTTCAGATGGCTGAATTTATTTTTGAACTTACCTAATGATTACTATTTTAACTGTGCAATAAAAGTAAAAGAGAAATAAAATTTGAGCAAGCTAATAAGGAAAGCTTGCTTGAAACCATTATAACTTTGAAGAGGTTTAGTTGAGGATTTTCGAGTCTCAGAGAGGCCAACCTCACGTTATCAAGGTTGCTTTGTGGCTGGGATTTCCCCCCCAAATAGCCACAAAATGTTTGTTTCCAGTGCCTCTGAGGCCTGGCTCACTGATCCTTCTCTCTGTTCTTGCCCCCAAGCCAAAGGCCCGTCCCTGATAGCTGAAGGCACCACGGTGAGAAACAAACTGGACAGTTTTCACTACAAGCAAAACCTCCATCTGGATTTCTGGACTCCAAGATGCCTTGAGTTTTCCCAACTTCCCATGGTCCTCAGGTGTGGAAATCTACTGGACTGTCACTTAAACAAGGAATTTCCCTGAAGCCATGTCTGTAGCAGTGAATATACTAGAAATGGACACTGGATGAAGTTCAGCCACACAATTGCTCTTATCAGTGTTAACAGTGGTCTGGACTGTTTGCTACAAATCTGTGAGATTTTCCTTACAGGAGTACATCATCTTGCCACTATTTGACATAGTTTGGCTGGGCAAACGAATGTTTTCTGGGGGGAAATAAACATTACTGTGGACTTATTTTTATACTGATGGTGTCTTTTGTAGGTGATAGCTAACCAGACAGACACCCTCAATGGAGAGGACCCCGTGACAAGGGGAAAAATGTGTGAGGCACAACGGAAAGAAGCCCTCAAGAAGGGAATATGGCTTTAGTGTTTTTATAGCAATGTTCCTTTAATGGAATCTAAAAAAAAATAGCACAATTCAAAAAATCGTCTGTTTTGCCCAGCCTTTTGCAGGTAATTTGGGATAAGAAGCTATCAGGAGTTTAAAACAAAACAAACCCAACAAAACCAGAAAAACTTGTTTGAGGCCACTGCTCAGAAAACAAGTATAAAAATGCCGTGTTTGTGTGATACGAAATCTATTTTCTATTCTTTTGAATGAGATTTTATTGTGGAAGAAAAGTTAATTTTGTTCTTTAAAAATTCCAAAAATATCAAACAGACAAAGGCAAATAACCTCTACAACTCTGTGCCCAAAGAACGTATTTATTGACCTATACTGTATACCACAGGCCTTTGGATTTTTTTTTTTTTTAAATACCTGTATTGGTGAAATTAGGCTGGATTTGTCTTCCAGCTGATGAAAATTAGCCCTTTTAAAACTGAGTTTTTAAAATATTTAAATATTTTTTAACAACCATAAAAGTCAGTTTTCTTTCTGCCTTGTTTGTATAACAAAATTGTTAATGTGTGACGCCTTCTACCACTCAGATTTTTATTTTTAGTCAAAATTCTGGAATAAATGCCAATTTGACAGCAGAGTTCACTGTGAAGCACTGGTTTGTGCATCACAGTAATCCCAGGCCCACCCAGGCTTTATGAGCATGGGGGGCTTTACAGTTTTGTATTATCCAGCCAACTTTTATGAAGTATTTTGTCTTGCTTCAAAACACCTCAAAAATTAATTCCGCCAAAGGGCTCATTGTATTATGGTTTGACTCATCTGGATGTTTTTGTTAAGTTTTTAAACATCAGGTAAAGGCTCAAAACTGACGAAACTTTTACTAAGGGTGCAAAGCAAAGGAAGATGAAATCCTAACGAAGAAGATTTTTATCTTCTGCCTTAAAGGGGCATCAGCTATTGCTGAGAAGAGACAATCTGAGCCTGTCCAACTGTTCACGTAGCCCAGCCTTCTCCCCATTCTGGTGGCAAGTAGTAAGTACATCAGGGAATCCAAAGCCACTCTGAGTAGCAGTTGCTTAGTTGTTTACCTAATGATGCTTTCAGTTTCTCCTGAACTTCCTATGAAATCATTGTTATACAGCAAAACAACAAGAAGCCTCTATGCAGACACTTTAGCTTTGAATTGATAGAAAAGATCACACTGAGAAAGCAATGTACTAGAGACTCTTATTATGCAAACTTTAGAAAAAAAAACAAACAAACAGCAGACAACTTTTCAGGAACAAAAGGATTTGTGTTTAATAGGATGCCCTGTGGAAAGGATCGTTAGAACTGCGATTGGTTTAATGTAAAAGGAACCAAAGCGAAATGCCACAAAAAGAAATCCAAGTGTATTAAATCCTGCACGTTTGGAGAGAAATCCATGCTCTGATGAAATCCCTGGGGCAGAGCTTCCACTTCAGGATAGCATCAGTCACAAGTGCAATTTGACTCTTGGTAGAAACAAAGGTAAAGGAAACAAAAATTCGGCGAGATTGGATGCTGGCGAGTCTGTGATTGAACTGTCCTCTGGTTTTTAAGGTTCTGTTGATCTGAAAGCAAAATGGCAAATTTGTGCTCCCTCAGTAGCATGCAGACATGTCCAAAATGAATTCCTGATGGCTGCTCCTCCAGAGCCAGTGTGTGCAGACACTGGAGCAAAGAGTCCGAGCATAAATTCTGCCTGCCCTAGTCCTGCTCTAAATATTATATTTTAGATCTTGGTTATAAGCAGAACATTGTTCCTGAAGCTTTTATTGTCACATAGTTCTTACTGTAAATAATTAAGGAAGCTTAAAATTAATTTTCCTTGCAAAATTGAATTTGCAGTGGCTGGGTTGTTTCTAGACAGATTTTGGTATTAATTTAAGAGATACAGTTTTTATAGTCTTTCCAACTTCTCGTTATGACTCCTGCAGTTTTCTTAACCTAAAAAATTGCTGCAATGATGAACAAAGAATTATACAAGAAAAAAAAAACATACTTTTGTATCTTTATTTTGGAATTTCTTGTTCTATTATAAATATTGAAGTATCCCTATTTCAGAAGACATATTTTGTTAATTGATTGTACATATTTAAATATGTATTTTTGCACAGGTCTTTTTTTCTTATATCCAGTTTTGGTACAATTGAGATCATCTAGTATTTATTTATTAATTAATTAAAAAAAAAAAAAAAAAA
>VZTB01007643.1:909630-922218 GCA_013397245.1 Thryothorus ludovicianus
TGAAGTGGTTCACTGCCAAGCCAATAGTTAACATGCCTACTTTGCAATGTAAGGGATGCCTCCGTTTTGTGCAAGCTGTGTCCCTTTTCCCTGCCTTGGGAGTGGGGTGGATCCAGGCCCAGGAGCCCACGGGGTTGGTGTGGCATTGCTCATCAGTTGCCTGACTCCCAGAAGATCCATTTTAGTTAAGTGACAAGTGACACACTGCTTCTCTTTTTTTAATTTTTTTTTTTTTTTAGTGTTGGTGTGCGTGTGTGTGCGTGCGCATCCGTGTGGGTCTCATGTGGTTTAAAACTAACGGAAAAAACTGAAAGTGCCTGATATAAACTAGTTTTAAGCTTGGACTGTTTAGACAGCTTCTCCTTAAAAGACTTGAATGTTCAGTTGAAATTTTGGAGCTTGCTTTTTCCACCTATATATATGTGTGTGTGTGTGTACATATATATATACACACACATGCATGTATCTATATTTCTGAAATTAATGAAATGGGTTGACAAAAGAAAGCAAATTTTGCTGGTAGCTTATGTAAAATCTTTTAATTTGAATACCTTCTGTTGGAACAATCCCATTGATAAGTCATATTTAGTATAATGCCAAGGGTTTGAAATATGGTTTTAACCAGCAGTTTATTTAACTGTCTCATTTTGGGAAGGGGGAGAGAAATATTCATTAATTAAATAATTTAGAAAACGTTCAAAATTGGTGGTATTCCAAAATGAAGAAAAACCCCCGAGTAAGTACCTCTTAAAACCATGAAAAAAAATAAAGATGTGATTTCCAAATGACATTTCTTAGGCAGTTGTCTTCCTGTAAGAGTTCTCTTGCCAAGGAATCTCTCGTCTTTTACTCATTCTGTCCTGGAGGAGGGAATTGGGCTTAGAAAGATTCTTAAATGTTTCACTGTTCATCAGAAAATAATCATTTTTACCTTTTGTGCGAGATATTTTATGTTTTAAAGATAATTTTGAAATGAGCACTACATAATGTCAATGTGAATGTAGGCCTTGGAAGCATCTTGCTCGGTGTTGAGCCTGGTTCTAAAAGCAATCTCCTGTGTAAAATGTGTGAATAGTTTGATAATTTGTATACATAATCAAGAGCATCTGATCAGCTGAACTCTGTGTTGGCTGCTGTATAGTACATGAACAAATGTCATGGGATAGAAAAATTACTTTGGATATTTAAAAGAAAAATAAATATATAGTCTATTTGTTTTGTAACAAGTTTCTGTAAATAAAATAATTTATACTATTTATAAGAAAAAGTTGTGCTTTGCTTCATGAAAAAGATTAGTTTGTTGAACAAACATGTTACTAAACAAGGCAATAAAATTAGGACTTTTCAATAAATGAGGTTGGTTGCATGGAATATATTATATGTTTCTGCTTCATTATAAAATCCTTCGCTATTAAAAGAAAACATTCTCTGTATCGGTGCCTATGTGAACTAATTTCAGAGAATTGGATGTTGTCAAATTCTGTCGCTGTCCCTTGGCATCATGAGTCAGCTTGGTAGGTTTGGAGCTTTCCATCCTGCAGGGGGTTGGTGCCTGGTTTTGAGCAGTGCCTGTGTTGCCTCTGCAGCATTTTCCTGTGCAATGGACCTTCTGTTAATTAAGGTTCACGCTTTATTTTGTTTTCTAATCAGGATAATGAGCCTTTGCAGCCCCAGATGTGGTTATGTTGAGTGGTCATGTTTCCTGGATGTTTTTTCCACCCAAAAATGTGTTTTCACAGTTTGAAGATCCAGTGTGTGAGTTCAGCCCCTGCAGGGCTTTTCTCTGCACGGGACTCAGGACTCGTGTTGTGGGTGATTTTGGAGCAGTTTGTAAAACCCCTGTTAGTGGGAGAGGATTTCAGAGTGACATTTGTGGCAAAGCTTCCTTTATTCTGTCTCTGTTTTGGTTTGGGATTTTTCCCCTCTTAAGTTTTCCTTAATATTTGGAACAAATGCTACAAGATACGGAGTTCAGACAGCAGGCGAGTTCTGCTTTGTCTTTTTACATTAAGCACCTCTAGTAGTTCTGCGTTTACTTTTTGCATTACTATTTTAATTTTTTGTCTTGCCTTCTTGCAAATCCTTTTCCTTCCTAGTAGCAATTTCTACCACGTGTGCCCTCCTGCATGAGCTGCTGGCACTGCAGCTGCTTCTGCAGAGCTGAACAAGTGACCACAGCCCGGAGCTCGTGGGAGTTTGCAGCGGAGCAGAGCTCTGAGCTTGGCATCGTGTTCAGGCAGGTTCCTGACTCTGGGTGCTTCAACACTCGAGGAGTAACTCTGCATTTTACTGCATTTAATACAGGCTTCAGTGTGCTCTAAAACTGGCAAGGTTAAGAAAGGGAATAGGTGCATTTGCTCTGTGTAACCCTGAGCTCTCGGAGCCCTGTGGAATTGGAGCAGCCTCCCCCTCCCTTTCCTTTGCTGCATCTGGTGCAGTGCAGTGCCAGGGAGCCCTGACCTGGGGCAGAGCAGAGCTGCTCCTTGGCTTCTCTCTTCTGGTGAGTCCTGAAGGAGTTAGTGATGAAAAATGGTTCTGACCAGGTGCTGAAGTGGAGCCCAGTAAGCACAGGTGTCCCTGAACTGGGTGGAAAACAGTTTCCCTCCCATCAGTGACTGTCTCATGGGAAAATACTCCAGTTTATATTCGGGACAGTTACTTTAGGTGATGTAGGAGACTGGCAATGCATGCAGTGAAACCCCAGGGTCAGAGGTTCCCTTGTCAGTGCCCTTTGCATTTGCTATCAAAGCTGGGGAGATGTGTCCCGGGAGCCCGAAGCTGTTTGGCTTTCCCCCGGCGGGGCAGTGTTGGCTCAAAGGCTACCAGGACCCGACTGGGGCAGGAATTGTGCCGCAGGCTGTGCCTGTGCAGCTGGGGATGAGGGCTGGGGGCTGGCCGGGTGCCCTGGGGCTCTCCATGGCCGGAGCGCCGCTCCGTGGGCGCCGTGTTTGCACCGACTACCAAAACAACCCGGCAGGGCCTGCCCTGGCTTCATTTAAATGCAGATTCCTGTTGGTTCATTATTATCACGTTCTGCTGCAACAAATAATCAAAGACATGTGGCTTGTAGGATCCACCATGGGACTTTTTATTTTGACTGGATGCTTTTTCGGCGTGCTTTGGCTCAGAGCTGTGTTAGCTGCTGGATTCGTTCCTAAAAGCAGCATGGGAGCTTTGTCATGGAAAAGTGGCATATGCTTGGGTTCTTTCTGACCCAACAAGCTTTGAAAACCTTTAGGGAACTTGTTCAAAGTAATGTGGATTGAAACTTTACTGCCAAGGAGGAAAAACATCCTGAGAAATGCAGTAGAAAAGCTTTGTCCGAGCCCATGAGAAATAGCTGGTGTTGATACTTGTGCCCAGATTGATACAAAAGTTTTCTTCAGCATCAGCAGGGACTGTGTTGCTGCTTGGGTTGGGTGGTCTCCGACAGCGCTGGAAGTTTTTTGTCCTCCATTTTTCAGTTTAGATCCCTTCACCTGAGTCCTTTCCTGTCCATGGCAGGTGACTTTTTCCTAAAGCCAGAGCCTTGTCCCTCTCCTGCAAGGCTGGACCTGAGCTCTGGAGCCCAGTGTTCAGTGAGAGGAACCAGAGGTGTTGGCAGGTGAGCCAGAAACTGCACAGACACAACATTTCTACTCCTTTGTAGCAGAGCTTTACTAACAAATCCTAAACCAGCTCATCTCCTGCCTATCCCAGCATTAATGCAGGGAATGAATTGCAGAGAGAAGTTCAAGCTGTGGCTTGAAATCTCTGTCTGGTTCTGGCTGCCTTGTAGCGAGGGTGAAGTCAGCCTTGCAAAGCGAAATTGGAGAATGGCATTAGCTCAAGGAACTGCCCAAGCTTAAATTACAAGAGAGAATGTACAACTTTGGCATGTGGACTATAAATCCATGGAAAGGTGTCAAAAGCAAGGCATGAAGGCCTGTGCCTGGAGTGCTGCTCACAATCAGAGTTAAATAAAGGAAAATCATGAGCTTGGATAAACAGAATATAAAACTAACATCATCACAGGACAGTAGAAATCAACTTGAAATTACTTCAGGAAGTAGAAATTCTAATACTTCTGATTTGACATGAAGATGGGAAGAAGGCAATTAAAAACAACAGAATAGACAAAATTATGGCCTGGATCAGCTCAAGGCTTTTTTTTTTTTTTTTTTTTCAGGAGAATAATGTGAACAGCCGTGCTGGCTAAACTGTGTGCCTCCAGCTGTGGCCTTCAGGAGGTGCTGCCTTTCACCTTTCCCAGAATTTTATCCCATCACTATTTGGCATGGCTGAGAGGCTGAACTGCTGCACAAA
This sequence comes from Thryothorus ludovicianus, assembly GCA_013397245.1. Taxonomy (NCBI): domain Eukaryota; kingdom Metazoa; phylum Chordata; class Aves; order Passeriformes; family Certhiidae; genus Thryothorus; species Thryothorus ludovicianus. The sequence goes on from VZTB01007643.1 coordinate 913,936, forward strand.
GCCTTAAAACGGCCGAGACTCTTTCCTGCCAGGCCTTGGCACAAAAATCTTTGTCCAGAAGATCTCCAGGCTCTCCCTGGATCCGCTTTCACAGGACACAGGCTGAGATCAGGAAATGTGAAGGCAAGTTGGGATCTTTAAAGGGGGGGGTCTTTGCTGTAGCAGGATTGTGCACTGCTGTTTGGAACATTATTTTTCACCCACCTGAGCAGGGAACACCAGATTCTGAAATGCTTGGATCTCACAGGATGATAGCCATGGTTAGGATGAAATGGTTGATAGCTCTGCAAGTATCTTAGAGCACTTAAACTCTTCAGAATGCTTTTATTTTCCACACAGAGTAGGGATTTCCATTTTTTTTCCTGCTGTTCTAATCTACACTAAAAGAGCAGCAAGATTTCTCTGGAATTTACAAAGCCCCTGTTAGCCTAATTTTGCTTGAATTGGTTTCTATTTACAGTTAAAAAAATACATGGTAATACATATGCTGAATGGAAGCTTTGATGCAGTTAATGAAGGCCAGTTATGTATAAATTTATTTGTGCCCCAAACAGAAATTCCTTAAGTCAGAGAAGACAGAAAGACAGCATGGTTTTCTGACAGGCTTCACACCTGCACCTATGGAAGGTGGAGGAGATGTTCCCAAAAGTCAGACTGATTAAAGCCTTCCTAGCTAGCTCTGCTTATCTGGCATGGAACAGATGTAGAAAAACAAGAGAGATTATTGCAGGTCTGAAAAGCCTGAATATTGAGTTTTATCAATGAAAACTTTATAGGAAATAGCATGTGTGTGAACACAAACCAGACTCAGATGACCACATGGTTAACTAGAGTTCTTATTTATTACTCTGTCTATTCTGAAGAAAGATCAGAATTTTCTTCTAATTAGTACAATCTGAAATGTAAATCTTTAAACTCTGGCTGAATAGCTGCTTCTTGGAGGGGGAAACAACCAAGACAGCTTTCAGTAAATAGTAAAAAAACCCCAGAATCATGAGGTTGTATTTTGGGTTTCATTAAGGTTCATCATAGAATAGTAATGGCCCCTCAGCACCAAGGGATCCAACCTGGGCCAGGCAGCAGGGACTCCAGGACAGGAGACCCTCTGGGATCCTGCAGTGGGAGGGGTGGGCAGGGGAAATTCCAGGCTCACCTCTCTGTGGCACAGGAGCTTCCAAGTGCCAGGATGCTCTTTGGGTGCACCTACCTGCTGGGTTCCTGCCAGCACTGAAGCTGCAATGCACACAAGGCTGCCAATGTTCCAAATGCAGTGGCATCAAAAGCTCACAGAACTCACTCACAGGCCTCTGGGAGGAGGGGAAAAGCCCCTCAAGGCAGGCCAGCAGGGTAAACAGCTGCTGCTGGAGGCTCTGCCACCCAGAAACCATGTGTCATCAGCATGGCAGCAGCCTAGAGAGACATTCACTCCTCAGCAGCTGTGGAGAAAGGAACTGTAACCCCTGCAGGACCTGATCAGCTCTGTCAGACTGCAGTCCCTTCCACAGCTCCCACCATCACTGACATCTGCAAATCTAACTCAGGCAATAATTACAAATGTAATGCTTTGCTCACATGCTGACTTCCTTCTCAATAGTTTGCAAAAAATAGTTTAAAGAGAGAGGCTACTTCTGTTACAGTTGTTCCCAAAGTTTTAGTCCCCCAGTTTCTGTGATTACTGCTCCATCCCAATCACCTGCATCCTTCTTTCTTCTCCCTTAAGCTGTAATTCCTTCACTGCAAGGCTCTGTCCTGTCTGGACAGCGTGCACTCTTCACTAAAATTTTTTGCCACTTTACTGTCATGTAACTGATTGTTTTTCACCTCTGATTCCAACTGTAAAGTCTTAAAACAGCAAGAATAAAATGGCCATGAGTTCTGTGTGCTCACAGGTCATGAGCCTGCTTTGCTGTTCAACATGGAACACTGGATACAGAGCCAAGGAAAGGAACAAAGTCTTTTACAAGAGATCACCAACAGTATCATACATTTAATAAATGAACTGGGTTCCATACACCAGAACAGAACAGTGTGTACATAATGAAGTGGAAAGTAAAAACACTACCTTTCTTGCTAGTTATTTTTTTCCTTACAGTATACCAAGTTATGCAATATATTTATATGTTACTTCCAAAATGTTTTAAACATCTAAATTTTGCATTCCCTTGCATTAAAAAAATTACATATTAATTACTCGGGAAAGTTTCTGAATTCTGTTTAGCAGCAAATCTCCTTTCTTGATGGTTTCTTGGTACTGCCAATTCTTGCTATCAGGCCTAGGAATCGTGGGGGAAAAAAACAGGGGGTTAGAGTTAAGAATATGGTTTATACCAAAGCACTGAACATTTCTGTAGTAAATGTCATCAAAATACACAGAATTCAAGTGGTCTGTTAAAAACAACCTGTAGGAATTGTTACATACCTGTTAGTTTCTACAATCTCATTGACTTTGTCTATTTTGCAGTGCAATCGCCCAGCTGCAATAAATCTTGAAAGCTCCCTAAATAAAGAAAAAACCTTGGTTAATCCTGTTTCACCAGGGACTTGCAGACCTAAGAGCACTGAAGCTGCTGTTTCACCATCCAAATATTTCTGAAGCAACAGCCTATGGATCTTCATAAAGTATCTTATGCATCCTCATCTTATTTTAAAGCTTGGATGTAGTACCCAAAAATAATCATTTTTAGTGACCTGAACACAAAATCTCTTAGTTCTTTCTTCTCAGGCCAAAGTGTTGTACTTGACTTAGTGAAACTTTTCACTGAGCTTTGTATCAACTACTCTTCAAATTCAAAGGCAGAAGTAATGTAGAGTGGCAATTTGGAATTTATCCTGAGGTAAATATCTTCATGCCAGTCAATTAATTAGAAAAGTATCTCAATAATATTTAATTTTTTTAAATGCTTTTTAAAATTTTATTGTTATTGTTTTGTTTAATCAGTTGGTGGTCTACAGCACTGATGGTAGAAGAAAATATTCCTGTGTTCAACAGTAAGATAAGTTACAACTCATAATAAATTACTGAAAAACGTAATTAGAATGACTTAAAAAAAATTACTTTTGTATTAAATGGTATTTAGTTTCTCTTGAAACACTTATTAATTTCTGAATATTTCAAGCAGTTTCATATTTCTGTAAGTCTTCTATGTTAGAAAATCTGAAGCCTCTCTGAAACGAGAATAACTTTTGTGAAGGCATTTGAAATAATGTGTTTCATGTACACAGAATAGAAGTCAGTTTCTCACTTCACTCACCACTTAGTTCTTATCATGATCTAAATCTGTTGATTTTATTCTAGAAAAGAACTGGGACTGCAGGGTATGTTCGATTTAATTGGAAAACATCAGATCCTGTCCACATAACAAAAACCATGCTAAATGAGGGAGACTGGCAGAGTACAAAAAACGTGCAGAAAGCTCAATTTTTGCACAGCTATCTAAAAATCTCAAGTTTCACAGCACATGGAGGTCAATAAATACAGCAATATAAAGAAGCAAGTAATTAATAAAATAAAATTAATAAAATAAGCTTCTCACACCCTTCCATAGAAACGTAACTCGGCATATTTAGAATACAAGCGAACAAAGATTTTTGCTCATAATGAACTCATCACAGCTATTTAAAAGGGAGATGTGCATGAACTGAAAAAGCCAGAGAACTCACTGATCTATGAATTCCACACTGACTCCAAAGGCCTCTGCCATGTAGCCCAAGGTCAAGGAGCGGTAGGACTCGAGGAGCTGGCTGTAGGCGTGGATCCGCATCTCCCGCACGTAGTATCGGTAGTGAGGAGCAAACAGCCAGTCTCTCTTCATCTCTTGCTCTACAATAGCTGAAAAGGAAAAAAAAAAGAAGTAAAATAATAATAAAAAGTCAGTAATTTCTAAGAAATGTCCAATATCAGTTATGTAAATAAAACACGTGGTACCAGTTAATAAGTAACAGGCGTGACCGTAACTACTTTGTATTCCTGCACTCCTCAGGGTACCACAGGGATTCTGGACTGAAGAGAAGTAAATTCATGGAATCTGCAACCAGGAGCAGTAAGAACATGCAGACAATATTGTGGCAGAGCTAATGGGAGCCTGTAATGAGCACAGCCTCCTTCTTTCAGGGGGAGAGGGACCCTCTCGCTGAAGGCAGGAGCAGGATCTGCCGCCCCTGGGTTGACAAGCAGAACTGGGTATGTAACTCTTGGAGAAACATTGTTACCCACACCTGCATAAGGACGTGACACTCATTTTCTGCTACTAGCTCTTAAATTAGATACAAGCATTTCCAGGCACTGAAGTGATGTTTTTATCCCTGACAGCATCTGTTCTTGGCTTGGGATGAGGCTGCCATTTAACTCAGTCTCATCAGGCCTAGTCTTCCACAAAATCAACAGTTCTTAGTTGCTTTTTCTAAATATCTCATTTTCTTGTATTCTAAATCTCGAAGAAGAAAAACAAGCAAGTCTAAGAACTGGCAAGAATAAGGGGTTTCTGAAAAGCTTTTATTTGGTGTCACTCTTTTACACAGAAAGCTTTCAAGTCTTTCCTGATCTGGCTCTTCAGGTAAGATGGTGTTTCATAACCATTTTCAAAGTGCTTTTTCACCTAAGCAGATGTGACTTCCACAAGGCTCATTGGATGAGAATTTTGTCTTTCTTTGTTTGAAAAATCAAAGCAGAAAATTTTAGGTCACTGTTTAAAAAAAGTTTGTTTTTTCTGCACGTAGCTCTAGTTCTAGACCGTAGCTACTCCAAAAAAAACTGTGCATGATCTGAAACAAATAACTGGAACAGTTTAAACAGTGCTGTGGGACACAACCCAGCCTTACCTAGGGACTGGAAAAAGGCAGCATAACGACATTCATAAAGAGAGAAGAGGTACTGCCGTACAGCTGGCAAACTGTGCAAGGCTTCCAGGATCTCTGCTCCTTTAATCACCTGGAAGCAAACACACATCTTTAACCAGCCCCCTTCAGCCTCCAGCTGAACAGCTGAAGGAAAGCTCTGTCAGGGTGCACCAGAGTTTCCAGGTGCCCTCCTTACCTTCTCCCTCAGGTCAGGCCTGTCCAGGGCAATCATGCTGACGTAGACAGTGTATGTTACAAAGGTTTTGTAATCCATCAGTTCATAGGATGTAAATGTGGAAACTGTATCAAGGAAGAGCTCTGCTGCTTGTTTAAAGTCTCGAATGGCTACACAGTAAAGGCCCTGGTACACCTTGAGACGGTTTCTTCTGTCCCAGTCTCCTCCTTCTTCTATTAGACTTAAAACAGACCAAAGAATATTTACTTATGCAAATGTATCATCTAATAACTTAAATGAAACAAGTACAAATCAACTGATACCATGAGATTAGAGAAAGAATAACTTGGTTTATGTTACTGCTTGCTGAAATAGCCCAGGCTTTGTACATTTTTTTGGTGTAGGAAAAGTCCTTGGGACAAGAGGGGCCAGAGGCTTTTACACAGTGCAAATTTCAGCTGAAAGGAAAAGTTTACAGCCTCTTCAGCTGTGACAACAGTCTCTGTGGATGTGCAGGTAAATATTACTGTCAGCCTGGGCTGTGGCAACAGATTTCCATTGCCTTTGCTGCTAAAATCAAAGCTGTCCAACCAAAAGCATAGGAAAAAAGATACAAGTTGCTACTTTTTAATGATCAGCACAAAACTGGTGTGGCTGTAAGAAGGGCAGGGATGAGACAAAACTGCTAAGGCAAGATAAAATATCCTAAAAGAACAAGGGAAGTGGGAACCTCCTCTGCCTTGGTGTCTCATGGCAGCAGAGAGATTGGAACCACAGCTTTGTACAGGAACTGCTGAGGTTCAAAATCTTGGGAGCACAGAGACACGGTGGGAACATGGGAAGGACAGTGGCACCAAAACACACTATGCTGCTCTTGCTTCTAGAGGAAAAGCTCCCTCTTTACAGAGCCAGCTGGGTGCCACTGGGAGCAGCTGGACTTAGCTGGCAGAGGCACAGTCCAGTCACATCCAAAGTGGGAGTGGGAGTTGGGCTACAAAAACAAATTGAGCCAACTGCTAGAAAACAGCTACCACAAAATCTTAACCTTTCTCTTCCCCTGCATAAAAAAAATCCAGGAGTAGGAAGTGCTCTAAAACAAAATAACACCCACCCATCACTCTGATTCTCTTTCACAACCAGTCCCAGTCATTTCTGGACAGAAAGATATTTATCTTCCATTTTTGTTTTACAGCTTGTTTCAAAAGTGCTTTAGTGCACTCAGCCAACTCCAGCAGTACCTTTTTGCCTTTTCAATGTTCCGTGTGATGAGGTCATTGTCCATATAAAACAAGCCAATCCTTAGCAGGTAGAACACGATATCCAGGCGATGTCCCAGGGCCACGGTTTTGTCGTAAGTTTTACGGAATGCAGTCAGAGCTCCCTCCTGGCAAAACAGCATTTGCTACTGTAAGAATGTTAGCAGCACCCAGAACATTCACAAAATACCTGTTGTAAGAACACATGTTGTCTCTCACTGGTTGTGGTGACTTTCACATTATGCATTCTGAATAATCTTAACATATCCAAGTTTAAATCAAGTTTGAAAAGCTGTTGCTCAGGTGTCTTGTGAAGCTAAAGACAATGAAAATCTACTCTTTAACTTGAAATTCAACTGCACAATCTAAACTTGGCAAAGTCTAAAGGCACAAGGAAAGTGAATAATGGTATCTGCAAACTTTTTCCCTTATCAAGAAAAATGTTGTTTTCTTTCAAGGATATTTTTTTTTCAGAGATAATTTCTGTCTCAATAAGACCCTCCCCTATCTGCCAGCCATGTGTGAGCTGTGCCATAAAGAAGATGTTCTGCAAGTCCCAAAAAGCCTCTGCTGTCACCAACCTTGTCCCCAATCCTGCACAGGTACTCAGCCTTGGCCATCATTGCATCCCGGATTTCGCTCTCCCCCAAGATCTTTTCCGCATCCTCTAATTCGTTGTCGAGACGTTTCAGCTCCTCCTCATTGGCTTTCTTCATTTTGTTCAGCAGATCTGTGTCCATCTGCCACTCAAGAGACTTGCACAGGGCTTCATAGTAAGGAGCCATGTCTGAAAGAGAAGCAGGAAGGGTTCTGCTGCTCATCAATGCAACGAGAGTGTGTTTGTTCCTTAAAGGACAACGAGACTGTCAATGCCAGAGATGTCCCCTCTGTGACCAGGTACCTGCTGAATCCAGGCACAGCACAGCCACTGTTTCTGCAGGCCTTGCCCCTCATGCTTCCTTTCACTGATCCTTTTTCATCACTGCTCCCATTTGCACTTTCCCTACCTTGCACTGGGGTGGCCCCACCTCGAGTTCTGGGGCAGTTTTGGGCATCACAATACCAGGAGGACATTAAGCTGTTAGAAAGCATCCAAAAGAGGGACATGAAGATGATGAAAGTTCTGGAGGAGATGTATAGGGAACAGCTGAGGTCACTTGGTGTGCTCAGCCTAGAGAGGAGAAGACTAAGGGAGACCTCAAAGCTGTTTGAAAGTTCCTTATGAGACAAAGTGGAGGGTCAGGCACTGATCTCTGCTCTCTGGAAACCAGTGACAGGACCTGAGTAAACAGCATGGAGCTTTGTCAGGGGAAATTTCGCTTGGGTATCAGGGGGAGATTCTTCCCCCAGAGGGTGGCCGGGCACTGGACAGGCTCCCCAGGGCAGAGCTCATGGAGCACTTGGACAGTGCCCTCAGGCAGAGTGGCATTGCTGGGAGTGTCAGTGCAGGACCAAGAGCTGGACTCTGATGATCCTTGCGGGTCCCTTCCGGCTCAGGGTGTTGTGATTCTCTTTATCAACCCGTGCTGCTCCACTCACAGCTCTTACAGCCCCAGCACGACGCAAGGGTGGTCGGAGCTGTGCACAGGGCACGACTCGCGTACATCCAACCCCGGCCCTGCCCCGCTGCTCCCGGGGGAGGCAGTGCCGGGGGCAGAGCGATGCCGAACTGCGGGAGACGCGTCCACAAGCCCCTGCCCGGGGATCGATGACCACGGACAGGCACATCTGCTCCACGGACACACGGTGGGAGCCGGACAGACGGACAGACAGACAGACACACACGCAGAGCCCCCCCGGGCCCCACTCACTGTGCAGCCGCACCGCCGCCATCAGCTCGTCGCGCGCGGCGGGGTCGGGCGCGCGGGGCCGCAGGCTGAGCAGGAAGCGGAGCTGGGCGATGCGCAGGTCGGGGTTCTTGGGCAGCCCCTCCTCCTCCAGGTTCTCGAGCGGCATGGCGGCGGTTCGGGGGGCCGCGGGCCGGGGCTCGGCGGGTCGGGCGGGCTCCGGGCGGCT
>VZTB01007647.1:309-45434 GCA_013397245.1 Thryothorus ludovicianus
GGCAAATTCCAACCAATCACCCTGTGCCACCAACACTGCAGGATATGGGGGAAATGAAAAAGGAGGAAGAAGCCTAAAAACAAGAAAGATCCTCCATCTTGTCTTCATTCACTTACCATTCTAATTTCCTAAAAATCTACATTTCTCACCCTGTGACAAATTACATATTATGCTACTACCTAATTTACTTTCCTGATAATACTGTCTCATCCCAAAGCCTAGGAAGCCCTTTCCATGGACAAAGGTTAAAAGCAGTATTTGTCAGAGGGTTTGGATCCTTTAAAACATGCAGAGGAATATTCTCTGCATTCTGGATTCTAACACATTTTCATATACATCATTTTCCCAGGCTAAATCTTACAGGATCACTCCTCTGCTCACTTTCTTCAGTTACCATGTCTTGAGACACAGATGGAACACAGCACACCAGAATTTCTGATTGTTAATGTGGTACCTGCAGACTCAGATGGATATGGCTAATGGTTACTCTTTCCACAAAGGAACACAACACTGACTGAAAGTCTGACACAGACATCACGTTCTTTACACATTTGGTAGAATCCAGGAGTTGTACAACCTCAGTTTCTACACCAGTTTCTATATCTGTGGAAGTCATGCTGGATCAAAGTCTTTCCAACACAGGAACAAAACTAAACTGGATAAACAGACTGCTGATATTTAAGTAAACCATTTTCTGTTTAAGTTCCACCTGATGAGATAAACCTCTTGAGCCACCACCACTGAGACAGGACAGATCCAAACCAGCATCAGCCTAAAATATCAGCCAACTCTCATCCCACAGACTTGTCACAGCAGAACTCAGAGCTACATTAAAAATGTAAGTTGATTCTCTGTTTAAATCTCTTCCAGACACCATAAAAGGTATCTTGAGGCTGAACTAGGGCTAAGAGTGCAGCTGTCACTGAACAACTGTATTCACAGAGAGCCTGTATTTATATGACAGAACCCTTCATTTCTCTCACATTTCCTACATACACACACCCCTCTTTGCGAACAGCTTGCATCTGAAGGAAAGAAGTGGGCTGTTCATCTAATCAATAACACCATGTCATGCATGGAGCTTCTGCATAAATCCAGAGCAAAAGATGTCAAGCATGTCCCAGCCCAATGATTATCAGGCAACGGAGTAAAAGGATGCACTTTTCATCTCCACAGGACTGTCGCCAAACCCTTGATGTAATAAATGAAACATGCCTGCTATTTCACCATTGCAGAAGGGTACTGTAGATACCTTCCAACATCTCTGTTTGCAGGAGGGGGTAACTAGCTCTAGATGAAGTGCAGATATGTTATTAGACAACGCACAGCTTGAATCCTGGGGCCAACACAGATGACCTTTAGAACATAAGCACTGTCTAAGACAAATATGCTTTCATCTTTGGGGAGTATTTTTTCAAGTAAAGATTTAAGAGGAAAACAGTTTAGAAATACGTTAAGCACAAATGTGCCTTCAATCTCTTAATGCTTCATTTTAAAAACAAAACCACAAGTAATATCACATGTCAGAAGAAAGACAAAGTACTCTTTAAGTAGAATATTAGTGAATTGAGAGAGATTTAGAGTCATTTTCATTTGCCCAATAATTAAAGCACAGGGAAAGCTGATATATAATGTAACCAAGATCCTAAATTGGAGGTATGACCACAGTGATTCAGAAAACAGGCTTGTATTTTTGCTAGAAGTAATACAAGTTTATTACAAAAACAGAGACCATCATTTTGCTTTAGATTCCCTTTAGTGGGGTGAAAATACGAAAACATGACTAAACCACACTGAGGCATGCAAAACACAAGGAGAATGGGTTTAGAGAGGGATTACTTAAATAGCAGATGATACAAAAAGAAAAAAGAAAGTAATTTCTCATTTTGCACTTCACAGGCTGTTACCACTTATCTTCAGCAAAGTGGTTTTTTTCAGACCTGTATCTTGACTGTGATGCTAAGCAGCTTTAACACATACAGTGATATTTGCTAAATGGAAAAGAGCAGCACTGGTATGATAAAATGCTTTCCCCTACAATCTACAGCGTGCAGATTTCAACAAGTTCTGAGCTGTTCTGCTCAGCCTATTTTTCCATCAAAATTAGTGGCAAACTTATCAAATCACACTACAACTGCAAAGCACCTTTCAGAATGGAACCTCCTGAGGTCTGAAAAGCCTGTATCACACCCTGGAATCCTCAAACACCTTGGAGTGGTTATGCTATGGTGTTTTGCTTTTTTTTTAAACAAGATTTTCTTTCTTACCTCGAATTCAGCATGGCGGTTAATATCCTCTGCCCTCTGTCTGCTCAGGATAAATTCTGCTTCATTAGCCACTCGTACCAGATGCTCCTTCATGGTTTGACTCAGCAACCTGAGGACAGAGAAGATTTAAGAAGATTTAAGAGAATGAAGTCCAAAAAATAAAAATATGGAAATACAGTATATACATATATATATATGCAAATATGTTGGGCTCTTATGACTGACTTTGTTGTGCTAAGAAAACAGTATAAATAAGGTTGGAGGGTAATTCTCTAGCAACTAGTAAAATTGTATTTCGATAGTAAACCAAAGTAAATATTAAACAAAAATGTAAACACTTCAGACAGTCATTTGGTTTATCTGAAATAGAGACATGTAATAAATATCCTTCACATCTACCACAACATAAAATAAGCAGTTTTTGCATATAAACATCCAAAGTTAAAGCTCTAACATAATTGATGTAAAATCTAAATTAAAAAAATTGCAATGTAATATAGTTTTTCCTCCAAATGCAAGATGGAAATTTTACGGTAAGTATACATTTAAGTAATATTTTCAGGATTATAAAACATTCTCAGTCTCACAAATGAAATGCTTAGATATACATTGTTCCAGGTTATGTACAGAAAAAAGCTGTAATTCAAACAGATTTCTGAGGCCTTCATAAACCTTGAGTTTATGAATGGCAGCAAAGCTGACAGATTGAATTACAACCCAATTATTTCTGAGTTCACATATTGTTACTAAAAACATTTCCTTTTTAATTAGTTACATTGGGATTCATAAAGTTAAAACTGGCTATATAGGAGCCACACTGTTTTAGAAGGCACACATTACCACAGGATCACTCAAGAGATACACCAGATAAATCCATTACATGCTCTACTGATTAATTCTTAAAAATATCTCTTATTAAGCCTTTTTTATTGTAAGGCTTCCAGTTGTAGAAAAAAAAGCAGAAGAACATAAAATCCCTTGCTTTGCTTTCACATATAAACTAAAGTACATTTCAACAAGTTCAGAGTGCACTGAAAGGCTTTCTTTACAACCACAGGATTTATTATGCAGGATGTCTTCTAATGCACCCAATGTTAATTTTAACCATGATAACTTCTTTATCTGAAATAAGGCTCCACCTGTCTCCTACTGTGTGTTTGAAAGAGTGGTGCTCTGCTGTGTCTTCTCCTATGCTTTGAGAATTCCACACTTGCAGGAGACTTTCAGGTCACATGCCTGCTCCCATGAGATGAAATCCAGAGGCAGAACAACACCTGAAGCTCTGTGTTCACTGCCCCTCTCATTGCAAGGCTCAGGAAACTGCAGCACAGCAGCCACATGAGGCTATGAGCTCAGGAACCAGCCAAGCTGGGGATTAGTCTCTCCCCATGGATGAAGTCTTGAAATAAGAAATATTTCACAATTCACTGTTTGAGGCATGACTTCACCTTCTGTTTGGGGAGGCTTGCACAAAAGCCACTCGTTTAAAATCCCATTACAATTCCTTTTATTTTTTTTCTATTTTCAGTCACTGTTGGAATAGATGTAGCTGTTGAACAACAAACATATAATTGTGCCCATTTATCTGCATGCATTAGTAACAAACCAGCAACAAGAAACTCTATAAGCAGCTGCATAGTCTGGGTAGATTCCAAGTGTTTGACTCTATCTCCATGATCTCCAGTAGCACATTCAAATCTGACACATAAGCATTTAAATAAACTTTTTTAAATTGAACTAAGAACTGTTTAAAAAGTTAAGGGGATCACAAATGCTGCATGCTATAATACCATGTATTACAAGCTGCATGTAACACAGTTGGACAGTATTCCATTATTTTCCCTGAGTTTAACAATACCAATACCTTCTGCTAGCTTGAGCAGACTTTGAAAAATACCAGCAGTCCTCTGAAAGCTCTACTTTTAATCTACCACTAATCATATACCCTGAGTCCCATTTTTCTTTCATCTGTTTAAGAAATCACCCTATATAATAATTGTTTTAACACTTTACAACATGGTTTTCCTTTTTATTGACCAAACATAACCAGCAAGCAGCCCAGCACCTGCTATGAATGTCCAGAAAGGATGGATGTGTTCCAAACAAAGCAAACAAACACATTCCCTCACACAGGAACAATGTTGTCTAAACAGACCAGCAGTGTACCTAGAGAAAATAAATACACTTCAAGTTCCAGGAAGAGTTTTGTCTCCTGTGGATCAGTTGTCTCTTCTGTCACCCACAGCTCTCCTCCCTAATCCCACACACTTTCCTCACTTTCTCTATGATACTCCACACAGGAGTAGGCCAGGTAGATGAAACTGAGACATGATTGGTTTTTTTTTAATTAATTTTTTTCACATTCAAGAACTTTAAATTTTTATCTTTCTTTTCAGGTCAAACTTTTCCAAACACTTTACATGCTTGGATTAGCTTTCTTATAACAAAGTTACATTATCATCTAGGGCAGTATGGAGTTCCTTTAGGAAAACAGTATCCACATACACGGCATACTATTCAGATTTCTATTTTGAATTTATCACCTAAGTATGGAATTTTGCAAAAGAAATATATATGATATAATGATGGCATGATATAATAGAGGAGTCTGTAGCCATGTTTAAAAACCAAAGGCAAATATGAGCCCACAGCACCTGTACAAATGAACACACCTCTGCTTATATGTTTAAAATGAAGTTTTAATCACCCACTTTACACATTTGGTAAATTTTGGGAACCTTGGCAGCTGCTAGTTTTCCATTTAAGGGAAACAAAATGCTGAAGAGAAATTTGTGAAGTGTAGCTCACTGCTCTCAATAAAACAACTGCTCCCAGGTGAGCAGACCACTGCTGAGGCAAGGACAGGAATCTGACTCTTGCTGAAGGATTAGCTCAGCTCCAAACTACACACAACATATTCTGTACCTGTGGCAGAGCCATAAACTGAATTACCTAGATGAAGTAACTTTGAGAGACAAACATTTTCTTCTTAAGAAAAAAATGTTTAGAACCATCTGATTCTCCTCACTGAGGCAGTAAGTGGGACTTGACAGATTTAGGGGATCCTAATGGTCCTTGCTGGCTCCTCTCTGGCCTCCCAGGCAAATTGATCATTAATGTCCTGCTGAAAACAATTTCATTTCCTCCACCAAGTCTGTACCTTCTGTTTGCACTACAGGACAGTTTCCAGAAAGATACACCATTTTTAAATTTATTTTTTTTAAGGCTTGAAGCTTATAGAATCATAAATTGGTTTCGTTTGGAAGGGACCTTAATGACAATCTCCAACCCTGTGCCATGGGCAGAGACACCTCCCACCAGACCAGGCTGCTCAGAGCTCCATCCAGACTGCCCTTGAGCACTTCCAGGGATGGCACATCAGCAGCTTCTCTGGGCAACTTGTGCCAGACCAAAAAGATATTTTACACCATATTCTCCCATCAAGTAGTTTTATAATAAGGCAATTACTGTCAATTAAAACAAAGACCAAAAAAAAAAACCACAAACAAAAATTTCCTAACCATATGTATGCTTTTATTCTGATTTTTTTTCCCAGAAACTAGATTCCATTAGTTCTGTCTCAGCTAAATAAAAATTTCATCTAAAACACATTAAATACTTTTTTTCACAGCAAAAGGACAGCTTTTCCTTTCTTTGAGTAAGCAGACAGATTGATTTTTTTGTCTTTTCTAAGTATGTACACCCAAGCTTAATGATAATCTCAAGTCTAATAATTTCCTTCTTGCTGATGCTTCATAATCTCTGTATGAAGATCCATGGACCATGCTTGCCTTATATTATCTCAAATATCTGCTGGTTTTTTTCAGTACTATTAAACACCAAAACACTGTTGAGTGTCCTGATTTACACTCCACCTTCCTGATAGATTCTCTTGTCGTTTGTTTTTATTTATGACATGCTATTGAATTATTATTTTCCTGATCTTAATACAAGAAGAATGTGGATGGCCACATTTTGTTGAAGTTAGAAATCATTATCTATAAGTTATCATATTTATCTATAAATAATCTATATTTATCTATAAAGATTCTGGATACTGGAGCTACTCTTCTGCTTGCAGTGTACACCAGATTCAAGGTCTCAGACAGACTTTTCTTCCCAAGCACTTTTTTTCCCAGACTGAAATGTTTTAAAACATGTGCTTAACTTTGAAAAGATGAGCAGCCTAGTAAAAACAAGCAAGGGGATGGTTTCAATGCTGGAAGTTAAAGATATACTTGCATATTTTGCTGGGTCAGGAATGAAGTGCTAAACCACTGAGAGAAGCAGTTCCAGCCAAATACACCAGATAGACTGATTTTCATTGTTGTGCTGGGAAACTATGAGACACAGAACTAAAAATCTTCCTCCAATTTCTGGCTGCTGAATGCTTAGATGAGCAATTAAAAAAGTCAAGCCTCTCCTTACAACAAGTAAAACTTAAAAGGTACAAGAGGCAAAAAATTAAACAGAAAACTATGTGCAAGGCAAAGCAAGTGAGAGATGGACAAATTCTAGGTTAGTATTACTGATGTCTAAAAATTATCAGTTTCAGTGAAAGTATGAACAAGGCTTCTTAAGTGACACTGTCAACAGCTGTTTAAGCACAAATCTATCACAAAGTACTGAAGGGAGGGACTGTAAGTTCCAGGTGCTCCACAACAGAGAACTCTGAGACAGCCAAGCAAGGTAACCTCTCCTACTTGCACTCCTTCCTCATAAACCTGGCATGAAGGAGATTCTCTGACTTCAAAAGGGGATACATCCTACATGGACACACAGGGACTTGCTCAGTGCTAAGTGGTGAAATTACTGTGGCAAGGGTGTTTTACAACTGCTTTGTGGAACACAGACACTTTACAGATACTCTGTTGAATTCTCAAAAAATACAGTTAGCCCAAAAAGTGTTAAAGACTGAAGTCTGACCAAATTTGTTGACTAAAAATAGGAGACCAAAACCAAAAGAAAAGCCAAAACCAACCAACCAACCAAAAAACCAAAACCAAAACAGAGCCCCAAAGCTGTGCAGCCTCACCAAAATGCTGACTTGGACACACAGTAGCATTAAATAAAACAGAACTTTGAAAAGGCAGCTGAGGGGGGGACACACCAATCCAATAGTTTCTGTCTAGGAGAGCTTCATGGGACATGTCAGAGCCCATTGGAAACTGCTGTGTTCACATTTCAGAGCCACTGCAGAGTGCTGTGAGAGATGATTTCTGAATATGTCCTATCAGATGGCAACAGCACAATACGTGTATGCACACAAAATACAGCACAGATACCTTCTTGCTACTCTTGCAACAATTTATTCTTTTAAAAGCAGATGTTATAAAACTTTCTATACTAAAAAAAATATCAGAACTTCCATGTGCTCAAAAGTGGTTAATGAATTTCCTTTTTCATAGACCAAGCAAATTAATTATGTATTCTCACAAGCAAAACCTACCTTTGTCACATACATACCCTTCAAAACTCAGTGAAATAAAAAAATTGCTTTAAAAATGGTTGTGTACATCACAGTATATCTTAGTGCACACACATGCACATAAAAAAATTAGGTAGCATCAAGAAGCCCACTCAAGTACACTTACCCATCTCCGAAACACATCCAGGCTACAATTCCTAATTTTCAGTGCATTTAAAATGCTGTTTTAAGTCTAGCCTAATGATATTATGTATTCAAATTCACACAGTAACAAAGCTGCTCTTTCTTTTTTTTTAAACAAACCAAAACAGTAACATCAAGACTCAAAAAAGAAATCATCAAAAATCTCTTTTACAAAACATACCACTTAAACAGAAAGGGGTGTTAAAAATCAAAAAGCAAGGAAATGTGGAAAATATGTCTCTTTTCTTACAAAACAAATGCAGGTTCTATGCCATTAGAATCTCAGGACAAGGAGGCTGCAGCAAGGGGAGCAGACTGGCAGTAATCAATTCTACTTTGGACCTGACTGCATTTATCATTTTTCTCTGGAGCCTTTTTTGGTCAATTATGCACAAAGTCTGTCAGTTATCATCCATTTTTTCATTAATAGCTGTATTTTTCTAACTATTTTTCCATCACAGTAGTTGCTCCTATGGCAACACAACCCTCCAACATTCATTCCTTGAGAGTGACCGCAGTGAGAGACAATTGAAAGGGGCAGCCCACATCTGTCCCCTATTTTCCATCCAGAAAGCATCCAAGAAATTGGCCAGTCAGCTTGATTGCCAAGTATTTCAATATTAAAAATATCTGCATCCATGATCAGTCAAAAGCAATACATATAATTTCAGACAAGGAATAGCAGGTGACATATGTTTAAACTTTGTTAGTACAGCTCTTAAATTCCTCCCCCCCACCTCAGCTATAGAAATATAGATGATTACAGCATTCCAGATTTTATACTATAAGAACTTATGTATTGAGAAAATAATACCAGTTGCATTTGGGTGTTTCTGGAGAGGTTTGGGACTTTTTTTTCTGTTGATCGATGGAGTTTTTACTTGCTAAGGACGTTAAATTTGCATTCTGTTTGCTTTCCTTCTTCTCCCAATAACTTTTGAATTGATTGTATAATTCCAACAAATATTTTTAACAGAAGGCTATAGTATCTCAAAAATAATAATTTTAAGTCCAAGGGAGCACAAAATCCCTTGCAAGATTCTTTTGGGAAAAGAGAAAAAAAACTGTTTTCAACTACACTGAGAGACACATTAGAAAATGCTCTGATATAGACGGGAGAATTTTCATTAGATTTCATTCCTCATTAGACAACAAAGAACATGGCAATTAAAAAATGCTATAGAAAACCAAATATGGATACACTTGTGAATCCTTACGTTTTGAGTTTCCTTGTTTGGATAAGGATTTGAAAAAGCAAAGGTAAGGGGAGGAAATTATACATGGATTCTGCTAGTTTAATGAGACTGCCTTTAAACCAAACATTTTGTGACTTTTTTTTAGTGAATATTCACTTAAAAGTGTATAAAAATGTAAGCATAGAACATTGTTCCATAATTCTTCCAATGGCCAAGGAAACCGTGCTTGAGAAAATTAAAATCAAGCATCTTCAAGAGTCTCTTCAATGGAAAATTGGAAAGAATAATTGCTGCAGCATGCTTAAGAGACTGATCCCTCAACCCCTGCCATACCAAACCCATTATCACCCCAAAGGGGATAATAACTGTCATGCCTGGTCTCGAGCTCAAGTACGTTTGTTAGTGCCCTGACTGATACAGAAAACAAGATCCAGCATAAGAGATGCTTCACACTAAAGTGTGCTAATGAATCACAGCGACAGCAGAGAGTTTTAACCTTCACAGAGCACAGGAGCTGCTGCCCAGCCAGTCAAGTGCAGGAAATCAGGCTCTAGCAAGAGGCACTTGTACATGCAAGGAAAGAAAACAAAGCTGCGCTTGTTTTAGTTCATAAGTAATGGCTCCACCATCTTGTGCGTAAGGAGGAAACAGAATTAGTTCCAGGGTGCAAAAAAAGGAACTAGTCTGGGCACCTCAGGAGTGTCCAGAGGAGAGGGGTGGCCATGGCAGTGAACTAGATCCCACCTAAAGGATGGCTCTGGTGAACAAACTCCCTCACCAGTGAGTTCTCAGGTTCAGGCTCCAGCAGACTCTCCCTAAAGGAGGACCCAAAGATGACAGGCAAGCACAAAGAATGAAATCCAGACTGACAGAAGTTCAGCAGGCTAAGGAAAACATTCCACAACCTATCCTTCTGCTGCACAGATGGCTCAGTACATGGAGGAGCTGTGGGTACAAGCACCTTTTTAACAAGGTTTCAAAGAGCATTAACAGTGTTCCCAGACACTACAGTAACAGAGAACAATACTTACTACCTTTTATTAAAACCAGATTAATATTAAATGTAGCAATGCACTGAAATTGGTGCTTCTTTTACTGCACAGAAAGAGGTTATTCTCCAATACCTGCTCCTTTACCTTTTCACTTACATTCTATAGCTTCCTGGATTTCTACGCAGGCTTTTTTCATTTTACTGTGCTTGTAACCTGGACTTTGAGACTTCAGTTTTGTATTTCAGTTTCACAGTTTTATATTTCCACATACCAGCCTCTTGTTTAGAGATTTTTCTTTCCATTCAAGACTCAAAATTTCATTGGGCACAAGCTAATTTATTCTGGTCTATGCATGAAGTGGGCGTGATCTACCTGGAAAGGCAGGGAGCAGCTCTTTTGTGGAACACACGAGTTACTTGGGAACATGAGGAAATTCAGACCAACACATTCTGAATGCAGCACACACACTGCGGATCTTACGAGTCCCAAAGGCAAACTTTCTGCACATATTTCTGTCCAGGGAATCCTAGCCAAAACATGGCAAGCCTAAACATAAAACTTCCAACTGCTGTGAGAGAGAGAGGTACATTCATACCTTTCACATAAAAGCAAGAAATACATTTGAAAGCAAGTAGAAGAAGAGATTTACATCTCCCCTTCTAGACTTCTTCCAGGAAGATTTTTCACTCGTCTTATTTGCCTAATAATAAAAAAAAAAACCAGTAGAACACACCTCAAGTTGGAATATCCTATAGCATCATTAGTTCAAAAAAAATCTAGTAATAAACACTGGGAATAAAACTCTGGTTTACAAAGATTATAGGGTGACCAAATTACCCCCACCAAGGCAGCAGACAATAGCAATTCTGTGATTCCACAAATTCTAGGCAGTTCTTCCAGTCTTTGATTTTATTTATTCTAACTCTCATGCCATGGACGTGAAAGTTAAAATACAGACATCCTACAGACATCCTTCCCTATGTGCTGAACCAATTCTGTCCTTTCTACAACTACATTAACATATTTTCTTGTGCACTTGTAGAAACAACTTAAAATTCAGCTTTTATTACATAATTATGCAGCCAAAGTCTAAATCAGTATCATTCAGGTATTTTAAGTTTAGATTAAAAGATTTCAGCTTTTGGAGTTTCTAAGACTATAACGCTATGGCAAAAATACACAAAAAATAGTAAATAGAATAAAATACAAGGTCTGAGATGTTTTAGTCCAAGTGTTAGCATATGTGCAAGAAAAATAATGTGCAAACTGCATAAAGAGGAGGAAAGAGTAGTTCTGGAATACAGTTCCTATCATTTGAGGGATAATAGTTTCATTTTAGTGAATGCTGAAAAGCCACAAAGCACTGCAATTCAGCAGTAACTATAAAGGCTCCTATAAGCAGCAATGGAGGAAAACAGAGACAGATAAAAGGAGTCATTTTTAAGAAATTAATCTGCCCTCCTCTTCACCATAATAAATGTTATGTTCCCACTTTTCTTTAAAAAAAAAACAAAAAACAAAAAACTGAAAGCAAACCCAACTCTGCTACACATCAGAAATGAAATGAAGTAACAATTACACAGACATTTTCTGCTAACCAAAACCACACTTCCCAGTCTTCAAGGGATCATTTGTCCCTGAGACAACCACTCTGGCTCAGGCTAGACTCTAAGTTATTGATGTTGTTTATGGAGGTGGGGGAGTGATTCCATCTGTCTGTGATGGGCACTGCATGTTTTGGAGAGAAAATAGTCAATTCCAAACTGTTTACTGATAGAAAGCTTGACCTGGACGAGCTGAAGAGCTACTGGGTGACTGCCATGCACAGCTCAGTCTCAGCAATCTGATTTACCCATGATAATCATCTTACACAGATGAACCTTGCATCGTGGTTTACATGTGTGTGGGATCTCTATGTTATCTATGCTAATAAAACATTAATCAAGGGCCAAATTTATAGCAGGCATTTTGCAAGTAAGGTCAGGACAGGTCAGCCTCACATAATAGGAAACAACTATAGGCTAGATCTTAACACTGTAACTGAACACCCTTGTTACTTTACCTTGGCCCTTGGGATCAAGACTAGTAGCAAAATGTTTTCCCTGCCTCAGAATGGTGTTTCCCCTGCCATGAACTGAAATGCATTAAAACCCATTAAAATGACCATTATTTTTATGAATCTTGAGAACATCTACACCTTAAGAAAAAAAATCTCAAATAGGATTTCCCACATTCCTACAATGATAAAAAGATATATAGCATATTAATTTATGTGATAAATTATTCCAGGTTTAGTTCAGTAGCTGTCCTGATCACATAAAATTTATTTTCTATTTGGATTCTTACTAGCTGAAGTTACTCACTAACAGAAGGTACATTTAAATAAATCGCATTTCTTATAATACATCTTTGCTAACTCATTAGAACATCTTTAAAAATAGTCTTTAGGAAAAAAGTAAATATTGCTCTTAGTCTGCCTCAACAATCAATTCGTAATGAAGAAAATATTGATGGTTCTGAACACTGACTACAAGTCAAAGAGCATGGCCTCATCACCTGCTCTGTCATTTTCTATAAGTTCCAATAATATACATATAAAGTTATGGATAGAACATTAAACTAATTGGTTATATTAAAAGGGTTTTTTTCCTAAGAGGGACTATCCTCCTTTCTAGTTTAAGAGATAGATCAGAAATAAATGAGCAAACTGGAATCTAATTTTTGAGATAGAGGCTTATCTTACAGTTCCTAGCAGTAATGTCTTTCAAATATCAATTCCCTTTCTCAAGAGATTAGCTGAATACAAATTATGGTTTCAACATTAACCAGTACACAAGGACAGGAAGAAAGAAAATCCATGACACACAGATAAGCAAAGTATTTAATGGAACTAAAGAGCATTAAGATTCTGCAAAATCCCATACTCAGAATTAGAACTGAACCAAAGTACTAAACAAAATGAAACCATGCTCATAAAACTCAAAGAAAGGTACACAAAAAGGAAGAAAAAAATATTTTTAAAAAGTTTCAAGGCACAGAAGTCCCTGAAGGCTAAGGCAGAGGTACTCTTAAATGTTGTGACTTACCTTCCTTCATTGACAAGCTCAATAAAGGCCAGGCCAGCATTCTTCTGTATAGAGTTCTGCCACTCCTGGGTAAAGACAAAAAAGAAGAGAAAACTAGCTGTATAAAAACAAAACTTAGAAGAGGCATTTTCAGGGACAAAATCATACATTTCCTTTTCAGCTTTGGCAACTTACAGCATCGTCAGCAAACCCACAAAGCATTAATTGTGTGCTGATCAGGAAGCAATGGATGCCAGCACGAAGGAACAGGGCAACATCATTTACTTAAGGTCATATTAAGGGGAGAAGAAAATCCAAAAACATCCCACAAAGGATTCCATCATTTTCTTTTGTTATGTTGTGTAATCCCAAACTTGTTCTGGTTCATGGATGATTTCTGCCTCATTGAACCATGATAGTGCTAGAAACTGTCTCACATTAAGGCAAGGCTCATTCCTTAGATACAAATTTCTCCTGCAGCTTAAAGCCTAGCAGGCATATTTCCTAAACATCATCCTCACTTCAGCACGACATAGTCATCTCTACTCATTAAAAAAAAATCTGTTAACAATCCAAATATTGCACCATTAACACACAATGTTTTAAAAAAATGTAACACACTGAAATTATGCTAAGGGCAGAAGGACATGCACTGCACATTCCTTAAATCCAGCTGAACCGTGAATTAAGCAAAATTCTACACCGCTTAAACATATAGATGGGTTTTGCCTGGCCCCCAAAAGAGACATGGGGGAAAGCAACCAACTCAGATGGCCTATCACTTGCTATTCTCATTTGAAAGCTGAGAAGAAAACAAAATTAATTAGCAAAGTAGATTTTTTTAATCCTAGACTATATAGGAACAAGTTAGCCTAGTTATAAATTAGAGCAGCAAATGTGTATACCTTATCTTTTGGAGAAAATGTAGAAGCAAATAGAACAGGACAGACAGCTCTTGATTTAAACTCTTCAACTCTTCTACCTAATACAAAAGACTGATTCTGCTGTAGACAGATAGTTAAGTTTCATGAGCTTTTCCACATCAACTTCCTGGGTTTTTTTCATTCTTTGTTCTATGAAATAATAATCCTACTGATTATTTACATGAGTATTTCTACCACTGCGGTTATTTTTTAAAAAAATCTCATCAGCTCCCAGGCAAGCAAAAAGTTCAAAACAGGAAATATGTTAAACAAATTTCAGATTTCTGAATGTAGGAGGTTTTTAAAACACAGCATCTGGGTTCATTTTTTGGTGCTCAATTAATGTTGCAGAACTACCTCTCAGTCAGTGAGACAGAAAAAAAGTTTGATAAGACACACACTGAAACAATCCTGTTATTTACAACTTAAATCCTGCCCCTCTCCCCCCATACAGGAAAAAAGAAGAAAAAAAGTATTTCCACATTTCAAATTCAGGGCAGAAATTATAACTCTGATTTCTCAATCTGTTTTTCCAGGCCTAACACGTGCTTATCATGTTTATCATGCTCATCATGTTTAAGCTGCAACAATGTATTACAATTTTCAAGGAGTCTGAATTAAAAGCAGAATAACTGGAACTTGTGATGTATTATTCATCACAAATTATAAATGTATTCTAGTGGAAAACTAAAAAAGCCTTTTTGTTTCTAATATTCTAAACAAAAGAGCAAATGCAAATAATCCTTCAAAGAGGTTTTAAATGTAGTATCAGGTTCTAAATATTTAGCTTTATATAATGATAACTGAAACTATTCTGTTAGCTAAAGCGTGAGAAAACTCAAGAAAAGCAAAATAATTTTTTCCACTTATGACACTGCCCATCTGTTGTTCTGCTCTCTAAAGAGCTCACAACAATACTTGGAAATTTAATTGGTGAAGATGGAGGCTGCCAAAAGTGAAAAGAAAGTGCATTTATCATGATACTTTTCAGCATTTTCCTCTACATCAGACATCATCAAAGAAGGTGTTAGTCTAAACATTTTCATAAATCACAGCTGAACACACCCTAAAGCTTATTTTAATAGTTGAAAGAAAAGACTAATGGTCTTCATCTTTCAAGATCCATTGAATATTTCCCCACAGTATATGTCCACTCTCAAACAATTACACTCAGTATACATATTCCATTATTATATCAGCATCTTAGTTATCCATCTCCCAAAGGCATTGGGGAAAAAACACGTTAAAAGCTTCAAACTCAACCACTAATGCAACTAAATAACTACAAAACACATTTCAGCACTTTTCTGAGGAAGGGCTGTAAGGGAAGATCAACTGAGTCAATAATTTCATACCTGTTCTAAGCTGGAGGTAATTGACCATCATTTCCCGTGGCTGTAAATGTTTAGTGACCAAGAGACATCATCTGCTTCTAATGCTTTTGGTCACTGAACACTCAACAGTGAGGCAGGGGGGAAATCAAGAAGCACTAGACATGATCACAAATAACTCCAAAGAAAAATCACCATGACAAGGAGACAAATAAGAAATCACATTTTATTCAAATACTGCGTCTGATAAGGAAATTTCCTAACTTGTTATCGTGTCACCTATTTCCTTAATAAAAACTATAAACAGCCCCACAATGCCCTAGGCAAGGACTAAATTCTTTGCTGAAATGGGGCTGCAAACCTCATCTGAATTATAATTTTGTATGGAGTAACATATTACATTTCCTTTCTATACAGCACAACTCTGAAGTGAGCGAAAAATAGATCCCAGTCCTCTATAGCTTAAATTTTATATCATCAAAAAGTTTCATTAGTACATTCTTACTGAGTGCACAAGGGTCATTAAGTGAAAACATTAAACAGTAGTGGTCTTAAACCCCTCCTTTCAGAAACTAATAATCTCCCTCAAGGTTGATATCATGACCTCTTGTCCCATTTGAGTAATGCTGGGGTTATTTCATCTTTTTTTACAGTGGAGTTTTTTAATTAACCTTAAGTAATGATCAGTCATATGACAGCACCAAATGCTCTAATAAAACTCGTAAATTACTATATTCACTTTTTTTCTAGGAAATGCCAAGACCAAGAGTATGCATTACACTATGACCAAAGACCAAAACAAACAAAATACCACAAGCTAGATTAGACCATAACCAGCAACAAGATTAGTATAGCAAAGTCTTTAGTATTTGTATATCCCATTTTATGTCATTGCACCTACGTGTGTATGTGTAGCTATCTCAGCCTTCAGATGACTTTCACACTATTTGATCCTCATATTTCCTTTCAGAAAAACAAGGTACATCTATTCACATGGCATGATCAGATAAAAAAAAATTTAAAATTCTGCCTTGAATTTGACTTTTTCCCATTTGTTTTTGGCTTCCTACCCATTCTGAGTATCCTTGTTCAGGTCAAATACTTCAGGAACCTCTTATTTACCAAAAAAAACCTTTTTGTGCAAGCAGCAGATAGCAGGAGCCAGCTTCCAAACAAAGAATGCAGATGTTTCTTTACACAGTGTGTAAAAAGTCTATCACCAAAAGCATGTCATGGTGATTAAAAGTTCAATAGGATCAAGAGGAGAAGGAACAAGCACACATCAAGAAAATAAACACATTAATATCAGCTAAATACACAGAAACTGCATCCAATTCAGAAAATATCCTGAGCAAAAGTTGCCGGAGATGGAAGAGTATCACGCTCATCCTGTTTTATTCTTTTTGAGCATCTCTTTGTGTCTATAATTGAAGATAGGGCAAGAAACAAAGTGAAGCCTTTACCTAGTCCAATATAACCATTCCTAAACTGTAATCACTCAAATGCCAAGAAAATTTTGTCATCACAAATTTTTGTTGGTTTAGAATTTGAAGTGTTTGCCCGTAGGCAGCAAACGGACATATCCCTCTTCAGCTGCACACCCTTGGTAAAGTAACATTATCATATTTTAAACAATTATGACAGGGCTGTTGAATCTGGATGTTCTTTTAGGTCATTTTCAACTCAAACCATTCTGCAATTCTAGGAATACCCCAAAACATACATTCTTCAAGGTACATACCAACATTTGCAAGATCAACCCATCAAGTGGTCTGATGGCTAATTAACCATGGATCTTGAACAGAACATTTAAAACATTTTCAATAGAGGAAAACTGCTCTATTTCCAGATGTAGCAAACTGTTCTGCTGCTCTCATTCATATATATATACACATGCACGCTCCTTAAAAATCCATTTTTGTCAGAAACTTAAAAAAAAAATCCTTCTAAACAGTTTAACATATTCGACAATTAAGGATTATACCTAGAAGTTGAAATACACACTCATCAAGCAGGCAAAAAAGAGAAAATTCTTCACTAATCCATCCTTCCAATAAAGCTGGTGGAGTTTTGATAATTTATTTTGGTTATGAAACAAAGAAGAAGGATGACTTTGGTACTGACAACTATGAATGGGGCACTAAGGAGCAGGGTGGGAAAATGTGTTAACATATGACTAAGAGACATATTATATCCTAGAGTAAAGGTCAAATCTGCATGAAAAACTTGTTCATAGAGAGATACACTAATCTTTAAGTGCCTAAAGTAAACTATCAAGAACTTTTCAGCAGTGTTTGCACTTGGTGTCAGCACTCTCTCAGCACCACATCCACTACAGGCTTGAATGAACTCAGCAATAAAGAACATATAGTGAAAAGTAGATTATATCTCAGCTGGGTTCTTCATAATTAAAAAAAGTTAGACTGCATGTTAAGCAGAATCTCTGCAAACATAAATTACTTTTAAAGGTTGAAGCATGCTTCAGTTATTTTAATCTATGAAACTCCATTGAAAAAAATTAAAAGCAACATGGAATTATGGGAAATCATATCTAGAAACCATGCAGCAATTTAATATCGAAATTAGTACATGCCAGGTACTTAAAAAGAGGAACATTTTGCAAAGCTGTTAACACTACACAAATCAATATAAGAACACATTTGAGATAGTTATCTAGTGTATATATACAGACATACCTGTATGCTCAAATAAAATTTAAAAACCATAAGCAAATAATGAAAGAATTATCAGAAACTAACTGAGGAAAAAAAATTAATTTCAGTAAATATTTTCACGGCCCTTTCTCTACAGAACATCACCATGTTGCTGAATCCTGAAACAGAGCGAGAACTCACAAAAATTTTTACTACTGACCTAAAAATTCAGAACCTCTTGTCACCCAAAAAAACCTTATCGAGCAGGCTTGGATTTCCTGAAATTTAAACAAAGGCCTCTCTATGAAAGCTTCAACACGGCATCTACGTAAGAAGCCGAGCTACCTCCCCAATCAATAGCGCGGGTTTGATTTCAACGAGGGTGATAAAAGTTACCCTAACCCTGGGCAGCTACAAGCTCTCAACAGATGATGGTCATTAGAGCCCTCTCGGGGTCCCACGGAGCCGGGCTGTACAAATGTGTCCTATTAGCACACGGGCTGTCTGCTTGGCAACGCCGGGCTCAAGACAAATGGCAGCTGCTGCCCTGCGAGGTCTGAAGTCAAGTCCTGCGGGAATCTGAAAGCCCAACTGGAAAAATCAAGGCCTGTTCATTAGAGACTGCTCCAGGGGAAAACTTGCAAGGCTGCCATTAGGACTATATAAAAGAGCTAATTATTTTTATAAGACTTTTAAAACTATCAAGCACACCCAGTTATAATAAAAAGTATTTACTGCTGGCATTCCATTAAAAAAGACGTTGCTTTGTGTCAAAAAAATCCGCCGGTGACAGTACACAACTGAAGTCTTTGTATTGAAAATTTTAATGAGTGTTCTAGGAGAAAGTTGTGTAAAAATTAACTGGATGAGAGCATTCTCAGGTGAAGGTATAACACCACACCCACTAATGTGAGCAAATATCCCAAACACACTCATATCAAACTAATGAATCATACATAAAGGTGGGCTGAGATTGTGCACGTGTGATTATCTACCCCTGAAAAGTAGAAAGAATTCAAGAAACACGTTGAGTGTTGCAAAGCTGACTGAAAAGAACCAATAAAATCCTTGTTTCAAATCTGTGCTGCTGAGGAGCAACAGAACAAGCTGCAGTACATGGGTATTGATAAACCAGTCAGAATGGCACAGGACCCAAGTGCTATCAAATATTAAGACTAGGCAGAAAAATGAAAACTAACATTGTTTCAGTATTTGTCCTCTGTTTTATCAAACACCGAAACAAAGATTGTAATAACAATAGCTACTTTCATAAAACATACTCTGGGGAAGAGTTGAAACATGACTTTTTTTTTTATTCATAACCACAAAATTCTTTACTATTTTAACTATGAAACAGAATCAAAGTTTCTTATATTGAAATATTTTCCCAGCTGCACAGCACGAAAACACTGTATTGCGTTCTAATGTTATAAGAGATCACTGCTACAGAGTAGTTATTACAAATCTTTTACAAGTGCTATATGAAATTCATTAGTGTTCCTTAATCAATTCTTGGACCAACACGCACATTAGCTTCCGACAGCCTAATTCAAAAAAGCAATTACAACCCTAGTCCTCATGTAAAAGGAAGACAGAAAGAAGCTGTGTTAAACCAGTTTAAAAGAATGAAAATGTAAAGAAAACAGATTAGGAATGATTTATATCGATGCCTAGTGCTGAAGTTAATTACAACTAACCCAATAAAATAGTGCCTTTATTATTGTACAGCCAGTAATAACCTTAGACGCAAAAAACAGAACTCTTTGCTGACTTTTGCATGCTCAATTCCACAGCACACTACGTTAAGAATTAAAGAAGTAGTAAATAAACCATACAGAAACAGCAGGTTTTTAACCAAAAGCAGAAGACTCCCCTGCTGTTTAACCATGTGGGTTATTCCACGTAAACAGAGCTTCCTATAAACTAGTATTATGTTGTTAGTGGTAAATGCCTAAAACTATAATGAGAGTTTAATTTCAATACTTAAAAGTTAGAGTTCAAGTCACAGTAAGCTTTTATAGATTCTGAAAATAAATTATACACACGTAGAGCTGGAGTTACACACTTAAGTACTAGATTCTTCAGTAAAAATACCACAGAAAAAACTGTCAGCTTGTCAGACAATGCCTTTTGTGGTATGAAATTACTCGTAAAGTGACAACTGTAGCCTTCTCTACAAAGGACTAGAACCTATCCTAAAAAAGTACATTGTTATGAAATATATACTACATAAAATGTTACAGCACGTAGAATCTTCAACAACTGCACACAGAAAAAAAAGATCTTGAGGTTAGTTGCATTTGCCATAAATTTTTGGTGGCATCAAATATTCTTAAAACATCAATAAAAGAAAACTTTAACTTAATCCAAAATTCATGCAAAATTATAAAAATATCACTGCATGAATAAAATTATATCAGTAATAATTTTCACAGCATAAAAGCTGCATACCTCTCTGATCAAAACGCATAAACTTCATTTTTGTATCTTGTTTCAAAGAACTATGAAAAACCGGGGGAAAAAAACTGAATGAGTGGATCGGTGCTTTCAGGTCCCCAGTTTCTGATGGAGGAAGCAATTTCCCCGGGCAGCTTCTCCCCTTCTCTTTCCCACTAGCAGGCTGTTGCCATGACGCCTCATGAAACAAAATTAGGGGTCAGGTTTGAGTTCATCTAGCAGCAAACCCTCTCCACTGCAGTTTCCTCTCCAGGTTCTTTAACCATCGGCTATTTTCAATGCCAAGATGAAAGAGTAGCTTGAGAAAGAATACGAACAGGAATCTTAAAAATTAATTGAGAAATCAAAGCAGCAAGCAGTTCTGTAAATAAGCAGCAATGGGAAGCACAAAACTCTTAAGTCAAAGGAGATGAGTCAGAAAAACAGATGTGAGGAAAAGCGACAACATAAGATGAACAAAGGGAAAAGATCCAAATAATTAAGTTGCAATGCCAGCATCATTTTCATGAACAAAGGCAAACAAACTGAGGAACAGCAGAAGCATAACACAACCGACCCTTGATTTCAGTGCTGAACTGTGATTGGAATTTGAGATTTTGTAAAACCACTGGACAGGAAGGAAAATGCCTTTCAAGATAAACTACAAATTACAAAAACAAGAAAATCACAGAAAACTCAATGCTGCACAGCAGCACCAGTAGTGCTGGACTGGTCCTGCTGATAGCAACACTCATCATCACCATCAAACAGCAGCAATCTTCCAGCTCAATGTTCTTAGCTTCAAATAAATAAATTTAACTAATAAGGATATATGACACTAGTTTTGGAGCCATAAGTCCCTTCATATGGCAGGGGGGCTAGAACTAAATGACCTTTAAGGAACCTTGCAACCCAAACCTTCTATGATTCCATGATTCTGGTATCACCCTTCTCCCCAAACGTAGCTTGGTTTCTATTTAAACTCCCATAATGAACACACACCATGATGAACAAGATTCTTACTGTCATTGTACCTTTGAGGGAATGAAACTCAAGTATCTAAACCAATCCCACCTCTTCACTCATAACACAGGATGTCTGAACCTGCCCCTTGATATTCCCTTAGGCAATCCTATCACAATGCAGATCTTTCCTTAAAAGATTTAGAGAAAATTAAGCAAAATCAATATAAAAAAAAACAGGTAGAAAAACTAATATCTCTCTCATTACATCATTACACTCCACTTGCATACTCTGTTCCCTTCCTCATCCTACATCTATTATCTTCATTTACACTAAAATATTTTATACAACATGTTGCAACAAAAGTCTCTACTATCAACTGTCACTACAATAAACATGATAAATAATAATCTTCTGCTCCTTTCACTGCAAATCCTCACCTGCACTCACCAAGCAGATTTACCAAAAGAAAAATATATTCATTTTGGTTTCACATAGAAATAGAAATAAATGTCTTCAAAACTATTCAAAGAGCACTGGAAAATCCAGCTGTTCGTTCTGAATCAAAATTGACTCTGAACTAAGATCTAAAACCTAACAGACCTCAA
Organism: Thryothorus ludovicianus; assembly: GCA_013397245.1. Classification (NCBI taxonomy): domain Eukaryota; kingdom Metazoa; phylum Chordata; class Aves; order Passeriformes; family Certhiidae; genus Thryothorus; species Thryothorus ludovicianus. The sequence goes on from VZTB01007647.1 coordinate 22,356, forward strand.
TATCATGATTGCTGCATAATCTGAATTAAGAATTTTTATCACTTAAGTCATGGCAAAATACTCATGGAAAAATTAGTGCATTGCCAACAATACTTGATGAGACAAATGTTTTCTCAGTTGCAGAAATAGGCAAAAAACACAGATGCATCTAAATAAGAGTGCAAGTGAGACAAAAAAACTGAACAGCACCATTACATAAAGTTTCTCTGAGTAGAACTTCCAGTAAATAGCACAGCTCCCCAAATCCCGAGCTCCCCAAGCAGTTCTGCTCGGAAACAGAGACACATTATTTGGTTGATTAACACAAACAAAAAAGTTCCCATATTTGTAATTAGTATGAAATCAGCAACAAGCATTGCTGCTCACTGAACTTTCCATAATCTCATACCCCTCCCCTGCTCTAACCCTCTTTCCATAGTCTCAAATTAAACAGACTGGCTGTAAAACAGCAGGGTGTCAAATTAAAGCACACTTTATTTTCAGAGGTCTCCACACTTCGCGGCTGACTTCCTGTCAGGAAGAGTTCCATTTCAGTGCAGAGCCCCACCAGCAGGGAGCTCACAGAATTAAGTGCCAGTTGATATTACTTTGTTTTGCATTTACCACCCATGAGAATATTGTTCAAAGATCTAGTTATAAAGTCAGCGTGGTATCATCCTTCTGACTAGACTGCCAAGCCACAGGGTGTGCTCTTGCTGCACAAAACTCACCTTAAATGCTGGTGTTTTTTTAAGTCCTAGTGTGCTGGTGAAGCAACAGGATGCCTTTTTTCTTCAGAAAAAGTCTTGCTTCTGTAGCTAAATTATGTTCCCTTGGTTTTGAACATCTGCAGCACAGTACATAAATGGAAATGAAGCTGTCCTGTTCCCCTATCCCACTCCCAAGATCCACATTTATATTAGACAATCCACTCTCCTCCCTAGACATAAAAATGTATACATTAATCAAACAAATTCTCAGCAACACAGCTTTAAGGGCTAATATTTCTAGCTGTAGAGGGTGTGTTTTCCATTAAACTCACATCAACACCATATCCTGAATTTCTGACCAAATGCAAATAATTTTTAACTCATGAGAGAGTTTTTTTTCTTCATATAAGCTTATAATATATGAGAAGTCTATAGAACCACTAAAGATTGTACTTTAAAAAAAGAAAACCAGGGAGGAAAAATCCTCACTTTTGCCACGGAACTCTGTTTTGGTAAGGACAACTTAGGATAAGTTCATCTCTCTCCACTCCAGTGTGGCAAACTATTTCAAAGAATGATTTTGTGGTTTGTGACCCTATTTTTTTCTGCATTTCTCTACCAAAAGCCTGCAAGACGTTGAACCTCCAACTGGACTGCCCCAAGAAACAATGCTTCACACCACTCCAAACAAAAATGTCACAGCTTTACCTATCCACTTGTACCTCTCTATACACTTCCTTAAAAGTCTATGGAACCCATCTTGACTTATTTCATCGTTCAAAACCACAAAGTTCAAAATTCCTTTCCAAAAAGCAGACGTGTAGCATAAACCAAAAAATGCTAGTTTTTGCTCATCTTAAAATCTCACATTGTACATTTCATCTCCAAACTGGAGAATGAGCAAACCCTTAAAACATCCTCCTAGACTACGTGTTATGGAAAGATATAAGGATAAAAAGCAAACACATTTTAACCACTGAGACCACCACCTGCCAGGATATCACTACCAAGTGCTTATTGCATCACTAAGTCAAGAATAGTTTACTTAATAATTCTCAATATATTCCAACCTATTTTCACACTTAAGACAAAAGTAAAGTTGCTCTTTGAGAGCAACTTCTTTGATTTTTACTACTAAGCAAACTGTCAATATACATCCATTAGTGAATATTGTTTCTTGTATGAGTCTAACACAATATTTAAACTGTTTTTAAAATTTAGCCAGTGATGGACATAGGCATTTTAAATGGCCTATCTATAAGCCACACTAAAAGCACAATATCCCTGAAGCCAGCAATTACACCTAAGAGAAAAGACAGATTTCAAGCAGATCTCAAGTTTAGTGAAGTATGAACCTTCGCAATTTTAAGAGTAGGAGTTTGAAGAAACTCCTATTTAAACATGCTAGGGTGTTCTCCAAGTAATTCCATGGAACTCAACAGGCAATTACAAGTAATTAAACACTCAAACAATTTAGAAAGCAACTGGAAATCACAGCAGGGAGGATGTTTTAATAGACAGGTTTTACATTATCCTGGGGTTTCACACAGAATATATTACAATAATCTAGTTCTGGGGAGACAAAACCTGCATACTGCTTAAGTAAAAGAAAAAAAATATATGCAGCTAATTTAAATGTAATTTCAACATACTCCAGTTCAAAGGAAAGGGTTTCCCAGCTGTTTCCATTTATTTCAATCTTATCAGATTTGCACTTCAGACAGTTATCTACCAATCTGATCTTCAGTTTCAGACACTTCAAATGTATAACATAGTTCAATGAAGCAAGCAGCAAAATATCCATAGCACATGTAATCCATTTGTAATTACTCCAAGTCCTCTGCTCAGTGACAAATACCAAGCATGAAAGCTGTCAATAGATGTTTTCAGCAGCCAAACTGAAATCCTCAGATTTCAGAGATGGAAGAAAAACTCCTACTCAGGAAGGAAAGAAGTTACACTGTGCATAAACCCCTAGATACTTCCTCAGTGTAAGGGAGAAGCCAGGTGTTCTAGAGAGCAGATTTGGTTATGTAACCTTCTGTTTTGTTAGAAGGAAACTTACTGACAAGACAGTATCTAAAATCCAAACACCAAAGGACCACATTTAAGGAGTATGGATTCCACAGGCAGTGCCCACCCACACCTTCCAGGACTCTCATGCACATTCTCCAAGTTAATGCTACTGCCAAACAGCTCATTGTCTGCAATTCTTGCAATGCAGGAGAATGCAGAAACCCTGCGTCACAACAAAAAAAGGAAATGGCAATTGAGGACAAACAGATGAATCACAATGTTGCTTTTACAAACTGAAAGAGCTTAATTTCTTTCAAAACTGGACTCTTCTACACAACTGCCAAATGCCCTAAAGCTCCTGGACTAGCAGCTGCCTTGCATGGAAACTTTTCAGACATATTATTTTACCTGGAGATAATAATAGTTACCTGAAACATTAATTGAACTTAAACCTCTTCTGCTCCAGGAGAATACCTCGATAGCATGGCCTCTGGCTACTGTGGGATCTAGCTTTCCCTCTCCCTGGCTCTGATCACAGTCTCCATCCTGCAAAACTAAACCACTGTGTAGATTAAAATATACACTGCAGGGGAAGAACAATTTTTGAGGAGAAAACAGTTTATAATGTAAAATCTTTTCACTGAAAATACCAGAAGTAGCACTAAGCATAAAGCTCAACAGTCATTTCCCAATTACATTCCATCCAGTTGCATCCTAAAAAAATTAGGACAAAGACCTCCCATTTTGTTTTCCAGTTTCAAGGATCTTTTGTTACTAAATTACACTAAAAACACCCCTACTGTTGCTTGCATAACAATTAATAATATGCTTGGCAATCCCTTGTTTTCAAATGTTAGGATTTACACGGTTTTATTAATGTGCCTGGATCCACTTGGTATGAAGTAGATCTGAGCAGCTTAACAATTTAAATAATCCACAGAAGAGTAAGATGACTTTGAATATTCTCCCTTCCACAGCCACCTCATCTCTACAAAAAGCCAGGCTAGCAAATATTCTTCCAATCTTCAAATACTTCAAAAGAGCACAAGCAATAAAAACCATTTTAAAATCAAAATTTTTAGAAAAGAAGACAAAAGTGCACTATAAAGTTTCTGGCACAAAATTTCAAGGAAAGTTAGCAATACTAGGCACAAGGCAAACACTTATGGGCAAGATTCATGCAAACTCTTCCTCTGAACTTCTCAATTTAGACTTTGGTAAGTTCCTTTTCCAATTTTTGCGTGTTAGGGTTTAAATCATTTTCATTTGCCTGATAAAGTTATCTTTCTAACCATTTTATCATGAAGGCAATCTATCACTGAAGCTCTTTAACTCAAGTACAGCTGCATTAATCTTTGATACAGACAAAGATCCTATTGGCAGAAGTTCTCACTGTACAAAAAGAAAACCTTTCCACTCCTGATATCTTCTAAATGGTTTTTAAAAGGAAATTAGAGCATGTATTACAGTTGGTAGAAAATCATCTGACAGCTTACAAAATCTACCCTTTATGCCAAAACATATATATATTTTGACCACATATCTAAAGGATTATCAAATTCTTTTTAAGCTTATTTTCAGCTGTTATAACAAAGTGATTAGATGGAAGAATATTATTGTGATTAAAATGTCATCATCTATTATTTGAGGCACGTAAAAATTATTCCAACAGCATTTATTCTCTTCATATCTAAACTAGGATATTGCAGAAGAGTTTTGATGAATCTATTGAGTTTAGCTGCCATGGTATCAGAGTGACATTGGTCTTTAGATAACCTATTGTCAATTCAATTAAAACTTCATAGCAATCACTATGTTTATCCATCACATCAAATTGCACTTAAAAGTAGATTAGGAACCAGTGCAGATCACAGAGCATCAGCATAATGCATTTTCTCAACCAACACTGAAAACCTGCCATCTTCTACATCAACTAAAATCTCCAAGCAATTCAAAGGCCTGCCACATTTTAGAACACACTGCAGAAATCCATTGATGAGGTAATGAACTTAGATCATCGATGCAAAGCTTTTTGTCTGAGCAGAAGATACTCATAAAAGCCTGAAGATCCCACTGCATTCCACAAACACTTAAGCAATGGGGTGGAAGAGGAAGGAGGGTGTGGAAAAATTCTGCTGAAAAAATCCAATTCCTATTGCTCTACCTTATGGAAAATAATGGAATTATACAGTTTGTATGGGTATACAGAACATGTTGGTATAGCTCAATTAAGATTGCTTAGCAAAGTAAGAGAGATGAGACAACCAAGATGCTGCCCAAGCAAGAGATGCACACTGACTTCTTTATGAACACCAGAACCCACCAGCAAAGGGATNTTGTTTATTCTTTCCTTATCAGCAATTTCTGCACCCCAGGCTTTACACCAGCCTAGCGTGAAGGAGAAAGGACACCAAAGGACCTTTAACACACAGATTCAAGGTTCTCATAAAGATAATTAACCCAATTATCACCAAGAACATACACTATCTCTACTTTTCTACCAATTACTGACTATACTTCTATTCCCATAACACTGCACTATGGCAAATTCCAACCAATCACCCTGTGCCACCAACACTGCAGGATATAGAGGAGATGAAGAAGGAAGAAGCCTAAAAATGACAAGGATCCTCCATCTTGTCTTCATTTGCTTACCATTCTAACAAACCCAAAAATCTACATTTCTCATTCTGTGATAAATTACATATTATGCTACTACCTAATTTACATTCCTGATAATTCTGTCTCCTCCCAAAGCCTAGGATGCACTTTACAAGGTTAAAAGTAGTATTTGTCAGAAGGTTTGGATCCTTTAAAACATGCAGTGGAATATCTCTGCATTCTGGGTTCCAACAAAATCTTTCACAGTGTAACTTTTTTCTGTCTTAATACTACTAATCATCCTCTGCTATATTTTTTAAATGCACACATAAACCTCCAAAAACTGTCAGAGGTACACATGACATGTTCAACCATGATGATATTTCACTGGGCAATATGAGGAGATGCTATCTCTGCACATGAAAAATATTTGCAGTATTAGGGTTTATGCTTCCCTCTTCCATCTCCTCATGAAAGTAATACTTTATCAAGGTCCATTATACATCCAATAGTTTGGTTGTGCAGTTATATTGCAATAGATCATATTAGTATTTCCAGAAAATAAAATATCCAGCAATTAAATGTATTGAAACGTTGGTCTTAGTTTAACATACACCATTAGCAACCAAGAATGCACGTTTGGTCCTTTTGTAACAACACTGGATAGAGGAAGAAGGAACCAAGAATCAGAATACCTTAAACAAGCACATGGGGGGTGCATGTGTGGGCAGTGGTGGTGAAGGGACCATACAAGCTGCAGTATTCATTCATTTTCAGTTGTTACCTTTTAAATAGGTTGGGTGGCATTCCATCGATTTTAAAAAATTATCCAAGAACTGAACAGTGTGTTTGAATCAGTTAGTGTAAGTTTATTTTGTAGTCTAGAACAGGAATTTCAGTAGAAAAATGCTCCTAAGTAGAAGATGAATCTGAGAAGAGCCATCTAACAAACTCCACTGATTATTCAGTTGATTGACTACAGAAAGCAGCATCTTTCAAGTGCCAGAAATTTTGTAAATTCAAAGGCATCAAGGAAAATTACGGAACCTATTTCACCTATTTCATACCTTTTCACCTTGGAGCTACAGTAATCAGACAAATGCTTCATCCATGTGAGCAAGAGAAATATTTTTAATCCCTTCAGGAAAGCGGAGGGAAGACCACGGTTTTTCCTACACAGTCATGCATTTCAGGAAAATATCTGACAAATGAAAGGATGCACAGGAGCATTTATCCTTTACGGACATGCACTGAATTCATCCATGCCCCTTTGAGTTTTAGGCACAGAGAGAAATGAAATGCTTTCTTCAGGGGTGACATCAGTTTCCCTGTGCAGAAGTCTTGTCTCACAACTGCATGTGAGCACCTCCACCATCCTGATGTCACTCATCTAGAGAATGAGTGAGAACAGAAAGAGAACTTCTCTCTTTCAGCTGGTTTAATTACCCCAACAGGATGCCAGGCCAGACAAGCTGGTGCTTCCAGGTTCACTGTACTGTATGCATTTCTGATAAATGGGAAAAGAATAGATGACCTGGCAGAAGGCTCAGACAATAACATGTGATTTACAGGACATGAATGCAGCTACTATAAGATTTATCTGACAGTCCTCTCCGATAGTGGACTGTTGAGTATCCGATGGAATGATTTCTAGTCTGGAAAGTCTGCTACTGAGTAGCCATACACATTATTTATTTATTAGATGTTTTGGGTTGAAACCATTTTTAAATGATGCACTTCACAATGCTCAGCCATAAATTTAGTTTTAAACCCTAGAAGGGAGGTAGTGTTATTGGAATGTGTGTCAGACTGAATTAGGATGAGCAACACAACGCTTTTATAAAGTGGCCTTGAATGCAACGTCGATTCCTTCAAAAATGATATTAATGTCAAATAAGCAGGAACACTTTGCAGTAATATTAAATGAAGGATTCTTTATGTTTTGATAGATTTATAGAAATGTAAGTACACACACACAGACACGTCTCAAAATGTAGCGCGTCTATCAAAAAATACAATTGTAGAAAAAGCCTTTTGTGTCTGTCTCAAACCACCTGTTTCTCTTCTTACCTTGTGTTACACAGAAAGCTATATACCAACATGCAAACACAAAAACATTAAATAAGGGCATTTTTCCATATGCCTAAATATATGAATTTTAAACAAGAAAAGAAATTAACCAGGTGTCACAAATAGTTTCAGAGAATTGTACATCTTGAATTTTTTTAAAAATTACTTCACCCATTAAAGAGCTTTATTTTCACAATTTTATTAAAAAATTGTGGCATGTTATTATTCTATTTTCTACTTCTAAGGAAGAAAAAACTGCCAGGTGCTTCAGGAAAACAATCCAAGTACTTACATCATATCTTCAATGTTTAAAATGCATTTTGAGAAGAGGTTACCATAAAAAACACCAAAGATTAATCAAAGCAATCTTTCAATTTCATAAAACGATGCCTGACAAATTTGTGAAGTTTTAAATCAAATTTGCAGATACTTACTTCATAACTATGCCACATTATTTATGTGATTAAAAACCGGTTTTTGACCTGATCTTTTGATCTTTGGCACTGCATCCTCTCCATCTCCTCTTAAAAATTAATTAAAATTTTAGCAAAAGGATATCACTTCATTTCCCACCCTATCTTGAGGGGGAAAAAAAGAAAATAAAAAGAAGGGGAAAAAAAAGAAAAAATCAATCAAGCTCAACCCCATCTCCTCCCAGTATCTGTAAAATGTCGTCTTGAAATTCAATTTCATATCTCTCAAGCTTTCATGTAGCAAAAGACAGTTCACTTCTTAACAAAATAAATCACTTCTGTGATTGCCACGCTGACCTCTTTGAATTAGGAAAATTCAAAGTGAAAAATGTAATTATCACCCCAGAACAATCTGTATACATCTGGAGCTAATTTTAGATTCATTTCTCACATCATTTTTCATATTCTGCCAAAAATTACAGCTGCTATGTAACTTTAAAAAGACTTTGAGGTCTTTGTGACTTTATTGGTTTATTTCTACTACTCCACAAAGAACCACCTCAGCCTGTGCAACTTGCACTGCTAAGCAATCACGGTAGTTGCAATTTGATTAGATTAGCATTAAGTGGCATTGTGACATATATGACAAATAGATGCATTAGGAGCACGTCATTTATTCCTTATCCTTTCCACTTCCCAAAACCAAACAAGGGACGTACAGTACAGAGCACAACATGATTTTAAGATTAGATTACCTTACCCCCCCCCAAAAAAAAGGGAAAGGTCAAGCACTAATTATTGATACAAGCAGCAAGGATACCAAAAACTAATGTTTTCTAAATGGTAATACCAAGTTGCCAGACACATATTTAATACTTGGATTAGTTTTTACTTTAACACATTCCTGAATGAACAGTAAAATTTGTTATATAGATTTCTCAGTAGCAAAGATTCTTTTATAATTTAAATCAGCTGCAAGTTCATATCCTAGAAGTTGTGAACAATGTTCGCTTCCAGTATTGCCATATGTAAAACAACAATCTCTAAATTCCAAAAGTTCCATAAGGAATATTAAATTCCTTTTGGGTAAAATGATACTGTATTTCCTGAGGAAGATGGAAAACTAGATGAGCAAAGTTCTGGTTACATTCATTAATAATAACCTCACTGGAAAACATAACTACTCTTCACTAGTTCATTGTAAAATCTATTAGGTGTAATCTCCAGAAGTAATTGTTCTTATTGCACTTTATTGACAAGGTAGACTATCGATTTTTCACACCTTCTATGATTCTTTCATTTGTATTCATGAAATGTCTATCAGCACACTCTAAATAAATTTGGCAATATAGGCACTAAAACGAATAAATCGATGTGAAGAAACATTAATTTTGCATTATCCTTATTCGTCAGGCAAGTAAACCATAGGGGTTGTAAATGAAGGTCAAAGGTTTTGAAATGGGTCAGAACCCTTGACCTCTAGACCAATACCATTCCCATTAAAAAAGGCTATTTTAAAGTTTTAAGTAGGGGAATTTACTACCAGAAAGGTATAATTTTTAAGGCACCAAAAGGAAGGCTCAATAAAAACAGTCTCCCGTTTAATTACAACAAAAAAAAAAAAAGGCAAGAAACCCTAAAAAAATCCAATTAATACAGCATACATAATTTTTAAAATGTTCCTTAGGCTCTGTCTCTTTTTGAACTGCAGGAACAGGCAGTTCTCAAGTTCTTACATATCGAAAATCACTTTGCCTTTAGGAATGTAGAATGTCCCAAACTGATGACAACTTAGGGTTGCTTTCTTAAATTTTTCTCAAATCCTTAGTACTTGTCAAATCAATTAGGAATGACAGGGTTTCAAAAGTATTTATCACTCATTTCATAACCTCTACACAAAAGGAAAAATTCTATTTATCCCAGAGGATTCCACATGTCAAGATACAGGAATCAATCTGTTTCTTTAACTTTAATATTTTATTGATCTTATCTCATCTTACAAAAATGACAGCACAGAATTATGTAGAATTATCTTCAAGGTTATGCAAATGCTCAATAGCAAGGTAACAGAAACCACTTGAATAGACACAATGACTCTGATTTATTTTTTTTTTATCAAAAAGCCTTGTATATTATCTTTTCACCTATTACACATGAACCTAAATTAAAAGTAAAATTAAAAGTAAAATCTTTTCTGTAATTTCCATTGTGTTTAAACAGATCAATTTCAGACATGGTTATTTAAACCTCACCTGAGAGCAAAGGAGCATCACCAGCTCAACAACTGAACTGCTAGATTTCATGCACACAAGACCTACAAAAGGAAAAAAAAGATACATAAATGCATGCTTATATGGCACCAGCTATTTAACAATTTTGAAGTGCAATAGGTTAGAAACGTTTTGACAAACAAAAGAAAACCGAAATTTTCATGCCGCTTCCAGTTCAATTTTGTACTTTATCAGCACAAAATAAAAGTATGTATGCGAGTGGGAAATCATAAATTCCATGCCTTCCATCCAAAAGAAGCAGCTGATAGTAATTCTTACCCCCATTACTCAGTTTCATAAACGTTTGTATGTCAAAATGATCAGAAGTGTGGTTAACATATGTTATATTAATCCACTGTATCTACATTTTGCTATTTCTCGAAGGATTGGCTCATTATATATGCAGAGAAGGGAAATGGCTTTATGACCTCTGCTTTCTCCATTGCGCCTTCTCCTTTCAGCCCCCAGCTATCAATCAAGTTTCCATTTTGTTTCATGGCAGCAGACATCCCAAACACTCTTATTAGTACTTTGACCCTTAACCCCACACTAAACCTAAGCAGAAGTGCAAGCAGTAACCTATTATATATTTTCAGTTGTTTACAAACTAATTTGAGTATTATTATTTGTATTCGCATTTTGTTTTGGGTTTAGAAGCAAAAATTGGTTTCCTGTGTTTATTTTTGTCTGGATAGCCCATAGACTCCTAGTGATTCTCCTGCTTTTTTTTGCTCATCCAATTTATGAAAGGCTCATCTCTCCATGTATCACTACACTACAGTCAAAACACTTTGAACCAGTAGAATCCTCAGAGGGAAAAAAAATGTAACTAAAATGGGATACTTAGTTCCTTAGAAAATAAAGCTTTCAGAAAAACTGCTTTTCTGGTTTTTCTTATTAAAATGAATAAAATAAATTTGTTCACAAGGCAGCTTCCACTAAAATGTTTATCAGCTAAAATAATGCCCATATGCATAAACAAAAGTAGAATCCCATCTTTTTGAGTCTCACAGAAAGCTATTCATACACTTCTTCCTTCCATTTTTTCTTACCTTAAAATGGTAAGCAAGCTAAACTCCTAAACTAAATAACTTTAATTTGTGAAGTTAAATGAAGACTTAGTTTTGATATTAGCCATCATCAGTGAAACACTTAGTAATGTTTGATACTCTAATTGTGCTTCTGACATGGCTTATATTCAGCACTACAAACAGGATGACTGTCCTAAACCAAGAAACAAGTAGTTTCAGAAATGTTTTTAAAAGAACTTTAAATTAAATTTTAACTTAAATAAAAAATTAGATCTGTTAGTGCAAACCCAGCCTATGTGCGAGTGATCAGCTCAAGTTAAGCAACCAGAGGATTCTATTATAAGTGCACTTATCACTGGAAGCTGCAATAAGCTCTTCTTGTCACTTCTTCAATAGGAAAAAAACCTGAAAATTTCACACTCAAAATCAGTGGACAAAGCAATTTATATGATATAGTCAAAATCTGAGAAAATTGAAAAACTGGTGTTGCACTGCTAAATTCGGTCTTCCAATATGCACAATTTTTTTAAATTGAGGACATTAATGTCTGCATTGCAGAACTGAGCCTCAACATTAAGCAGAGAGAAACCCATCATCTCAGCCTCGACCATTTCACCAGGAAGAGCCATGATCACTGCTGTGCACAGGAATCCCCACCTTCTCAGGTGTGCCAGGGAATTCTCCTCCATGCTGAAAATACATTCCTCTTCCCTGTATGACTCCCCTCCAGTTAGAAACCAAAAAGCCAGAAGCAGACTCGGGGGTGAGAGATGGACCAGAACCCACTCCAGTGACACAGCTCCCTCCTGCTCCAACATCCCAGCACAAGTGTCAGGCCTCTGTACCCAGCTCACTACACTACGCACTTCACTTTGGATCCAAGTCTTGACCCTGACACCAAAATTTCTCTTAGAGCTCACAAACACATTTTGTACACCAGCTTCTGTGGGACAAACGGCCTGGAGAGTTGGAGAACAAAGGAAGATGGGCACAAAGAGGCAGCAAAGATGAGGAGGTAATGACAATGACCTCAGAGGGATAAACACAGAAGGAACAGGAGGCAGTGAAACCCAATGGGCAGCACTGTTTGGGAAGGCAAGAAAAAAGAAGAATTTCTTTATTTTCTAAATAAAGAAATTTTCATCCTCCAAGGTAAAACAGAAAACAAAAAAACCCCCTTTTTTCAAATGGAAACTTACTTGTACCTTCTATCAGCAACTCCTGTCCATGGCTGCCCAAAAGAGTCCGAGAAAGAAAGGGAGCAAAATCCACAAAAATCTCTCTCAGAAGTGGGGCAGCTTTTTCCAAAGCATGCTCGAGCCTGTCTGTAATACTAGTAGAGAGATACATGTGATTAGCAATTAGAAGGAAGTTACTGAACTTTTATAAAAATGAATACAGATTTTGACAATGTTTAAGTGATATGCATGTGTAAGAAGGAATTAATTATCCAACACTCAGTATTTTCCCAAATCTTCATTAGCTATTGAAAATCATCAAAAGAACATTCTTAAGTTAGGTGGTATCAGAATATCAATTGTAATATCAATAACATGAGCCACAGTACAGTTGTTCAGATCAGCTGGAGAAGTTACCTCATATTGGAGGCAGAATCCTCAGGCACTGAAGAAACTGCAGGGACAGATGGCAATTTTGAATTAGATGATCCCCTTCCTACAAGAGAAAGTAATAATAAACAAATTATATGAGAAAACATTCCAGGGCTTAGAAAAGCAGACCAGAAACTAAAGCCTTGAGTTTGAGCTTGAGAAACCATGGTTTGCAACTGTTGTGTGAGGACTAGGTGAAACCTTTTCACCTCTTTGTACCTCAACTTTTTTCTGTAAGAGTACTATTTCACCCGCATTCATATTTACCAGCTATGCCATAGCAAGTTTTTTAAATGTTGCTTTAGCATGGACAAAAAGTAATTCAAGAAAGCATTGTAGTTTGTTTTATGAAGGAAGTCAGTCTAGGCTACAGTGATTCCTTCTGGTTTTATAAGCCAGGATTCTCTCTGAACAAATTTAGTAACACTTACAACCTTAGAAGTGCATACAATGTTTTACACCTTTAATATTCCTATAATATGTTAACATATATAATAATACTAATATATAATAATAAACAGCCAGATGGTAATATTTAAAGCCATTTCCTTAGGTGGAAGTGTTCACCTAATTTCAAGTAACTTGCAGAGAAAACCCTTAATATTTTTGTCTAAAATTAAAATACATATTTGCATCAAAACCATGCGGAAAACAATGAGTGGATATTTTTAACAGCCAGGCTTAAATTTTTGTAAAACTGAGACTCTGACAGAGGCAGCCATGATAAAATTTTCCATTGCACTGCCGGTGTCATTAACATGATGGTAGTGGTATAACCTCATTTATGAGTTATTAACTTTGCCACATCAATTATTCAAAGGCTGATAGGGAAGACTGGGTCATTTATGTATCCTACACTTATAGAGAAAAAAAAAAAAAAAGAAAAAGCAGTTGTGTTATGTCAAATTGACACTACATGGCTCTCATCAGCACAGGAGGAATCTGTAAATATTAAATTCTGCTGTTCAGTATATAAAGAGAAATACAACCTCCCCATACTGCAGTATGAATTGGTATTAGCAATGATGAACAGGGGGCAAGCAAGACAGCCAGAGACTTCACAGATATTTTCTGCCAGGGTAGGAATGGTGTCTCACAAATCTTACACTGCATTCCAAGCTATAGAGAGGAATGAATCTTAGCAGACAGGTTTCTGTGCATTTCCCAGGAGTACGACTGCTCCTAGTCCATCTGCAATCCTATCTCTTTCCACCCCGAGACCCTGTCCTATTCTCTTTCCTCTCACCTTGCCAGTTTCAGATTTTTATGTTGCTGGGAAGGAGGGGAGGAAAAAAAAAAAAAGGAAAAAAAGCCTGAAATAAGAGAGTTTAATCATTTTAGTTTTCACATCTATCTTAGCAAAGACGTGACCCTTCTTGGAACTGTAACTATAGAAAAATTCCTGCTGGTCCCACCTACAATAGAGTTTGTTAATAAGGTTAAATGCAACCTGTCTGAAAATCAGCTGCTGAGGTCTTGAAACCATCTCCCACAATATGTCAACTACAACTTTTCAAAGATTTTCCAAGTGAAAATAGATTTGGAAAGAGATGGCACAGATAGATTCCTGAGATAGTGAATTTATTTCTCCTATCAAGTTTTAAACTTCTGCTCCAAAATTCTGGTACACAGAGCTTCCTCCAAGAAAAATCAAGGTTTCTGGTGGGTGAGGGCTTTTTTGTTTTTCTATCCAGAGAAGATGCTTTTCTCCATCTTGTTCCAAAGGCAGCACAGAAACCAATAAAAAAACACGAATATCGTAACCATGAAAAGTTTTGCTCTCATTTCTTTTTCTTTCTTCAGAGATAGGAGATCTCTTAGTGAATGTGATTCATTTGTGCTTCTCATAAATTCAGCTTGAAGCTTTTATGCTGACTGCTCTACAAGTATGATAGTATCAGAAGGAAAGCAAGTGGGCCATACAGAGTGGAGGATGAGAAAGTGGTTGACAAAGTGTTAGCTAAAAGCAAAGTGAAATGTGAACCTTCTGGGCACTGTATCCTAAATAATTTCTCTAATAAAGACTAATCAAATAAATATTCCTGAAAGTTTCAATGGTGACTGCAGGATTTTGTAAATGTTCTCAATATTTTCATGGATTTAATTTCCTTTTTTTAACAGCTAGTTTTCCACAGTCAAACCACCAAAAAACTATTTTCGGCATTCATAACAGAAAAGATGTCAAATGATGTGCTGAAAATTAGAACACAGCCTCCTGCACAGAAAAACAAAGCCCACATGAGGCAACAAAGCCACATGATTCAGTGGTTTGTCAGATACTTAACAGCTACAATATTTTCTTTCCTTTTTTTTATTAAGACTTTAAAAAAGTCTGCTATGTCATTTGTCATGAGAAGTTTTATATTTAAATAATTTGACTAAAATATCCAGCTTTCTCCCTAAAGCCCAACATCCCTATTCTCATTTAACAAGCCCCTCTAACTTAAAAATACTCCCAAGTCCACACATCCAGAAGTGGATTTACAGGCACACAATGCCCATAAAGGGAAATGAGCACACTGATTTCAGGACCAAGCTGAAATGGCACACAAAGGCTTCAAAATAACAAAGTCCTCTTAACACACAGGTTGTGGAAGCAGCTTGTCTTGATGCAGAAATGCTCTCATGCTTTTTACCACATCTAAAATCTGTCACCAGTAATCCAGCACTCACAGGGTATGGTTATACAGATTTCAGTACATACAACTAAAATCCCACCCTATTAAAGCAAAGATCACTTTGTCAGAATAAAATAAGACTTAACAGTGAAGCATAACAGCATGAGTTTTTAAATTGAAGGAGACAAAAATAATTCTGCACAGTATTTGGGCCATCAGCAAAATAACAGAAGGAAAAATTAGGGAAAAATAAAATCAAGGGAAATATCTGCAAGGAAAATAAGAAGGCATAATAATCATCATGAGGCTAATAAAGAAACATACTCTCAGTCTAGGGCAACTTGGCTTTTTTGTTGTTTATTTTGTTGGGATGGGCTGAGACTTTTTTGATTTTCCTTTTTTTTCAACAAAACTGGCAAAAATTCTTTGAGTGGGAGGTAAAGGAAACCACTGACAACATAGGACTAGATTATTTCTTTCTTCAAGAAATAAAAGAAACTGTACAAAACAGATTAGGTATCAATGCAAAACTCTAAAAAATTTTAAGTAAATATCAACTTTTAAAAATAGACATAACAGAAAAAGCACTGATAATTTGAATTTAACAAAGTATAAGGCAGGCATTTACATAAACTGATATTCTTTTTGAAGATTACATAAGGATATTTATGGTCTGAAGTTCTTCATGCTTATCAACACCTAAAACCACATTCCAAACTCAGATATATTTCACTAAAAGGGGTGAATCTCAGATTTATCCCAGCTGAGATTTTCAGGGGTTTTTCAATGGAATTAGAAACAGTGATTTTTGCATGCAGATTTTTTTCTGTGCAAGTACATTTTTTAATTTAACTCAGAGGTGGCTTTTATTATACCTTTTTTCTGCTTTTAGTGAAAAAGACAAAAATACTTCAGTAGCATATTTTCATCCACAACACACATGTGGGTAAGTGCAGTAGCTACTTCAAACATGTGGAACTAAACTGACTTATCTCTTCCTTATCCTTTCACTGATAAACTGGCTCCTTCAAACTGACAGTTTTACAGACATTTGCAAGAACATAAAAGAAAATGCAAATAGATCATCTGTCTAGCACCCTTACAGTGAAACCTTATTGTTTATTCAAGGTCCCCAAGGGTCTAAACAAATAGTGTCTCAAGCAATAAAATATTGTTAAAAAACTCCTCGTGCAAGATCCTCAGGCTTTTGCACGCACACTTACAAAGTGCACTTGGCAATGCACAAGCAGTACGTGATAATTTACTTTGTGAGGAGATGGAGATGAGGTAGTAAAAAAAAAAACAGAGTTGAATGAAATAACCATATCTTTTAATTTTGTACAACAGACACCACTGCTCTGGGTGGAAGAGGTATCTAGTAAAATAATGAGCTCATTCAAAAATACACTTCCAGGGCTGGAAGTGCACAATGCAAGGCTACAATGAAAGCTTTTACAAGCTAATATAAGAGATGTGTTACATAAACACATCTGTAGGCTAAACCAAAACAGATTTCATGAAACAATGGTGAAAACGTCTCTTAAGAGAAGTGGCTTTAAAACAGCTTTTATACTGACACTGTATCAAGCCATTTCCATTGCATATCAGCAGAATCTGAGACTTTTTGAAGTGTCATTCTGCTTTGGTAACTAGCCTTGAACTACTGTCACTGTTAAGTTGGAATTCTCTTTGAAATAATTACTATAATCCAGTGAATTGCTTGAACAACCTCTGCACTGATGGTAACTCACTACATGATCATTTTTCTTACTTTAGCTTGTCTCCTGCTAATTTATTTTATTGCATGACTTCAAGTTCATTTTCACCTATGTATAAAAATCAATGAATACCATTCATCTTCACAAAACAAGCCAACTGTCACAGAAAATTTACATTTTCCTGTACTGGACTAGAATTCAGGAGTCACAACTCCGTTTGTGTCTGCTGTTACTGCTTATCCTCATGTTTCTTCCAAGCATTCACTTCCTTTTTCACCTCACCCTTTGACATGGCCTTGTTTACAACTTTACAATTTGGGGAACAGTTTGGCCAGAGAAGGAAAAATTCTGTAACTAACTCTGTGTTGGTTAGAGGCAAAACAAGTGAAACTCAAAGAACTTCAAGTAGGAAGGGGAGGAGGCAGGCAACAGAAACCCAGTGAAACTCCTCAGTGTTTTTCTACATTCAGAACATTGGTAAGGACAAGAGACAATTCACTCCTGCTTCCCTCAGACTTTTCATATCCTCTCTCCATAAAAATTGCATTTGAACAATGATTTAGAAACTGAATAGTGAAAGCCTCAAGACTGCATTCTTTGGCGTGAAGCATTAATAAAATACATGTGAAATCCTTCAAGTACATAAACCGAGAAACTCAGAGCATCAGAGAAAACAGCGGGAGTGCAAACTGCAAAACATTTAAAAAATTCTCACCACTTCACAACATTGTGATTGTAATGGAAACATTTAAAAGGAAAACTAACTGACAAACAAAAATACAGGCGTCCCGCTGGCATGTTCACAATGGCTCAGGCAGCTCTGCCAAGTCCTGCCTGTCCAAATATTAGTCTTGCCTTAGCAGCAGCCCTTCCTGAACACAGCATGTGTAAAACCTCTGCACCACATTGCACATTCAGCCTGTGAGACAACCCTAGGAAGGAAAAACTCCAGTGAATTCCCCCTTCTTACATTACCACTAGCAAAGGTGTTCTTTCATTCAATGCTACCCTCAGTAATAGGCATCAAATGATCAGCTCAAGAATTGCCACCAGATTTATCCCCTCTGTCCATTTCCAAGATTCCAGCAACCCAACAACCCAAACACCAGCCACCAGAAACAGACTGGTGGGAAAATTCACAACACAAGGGGCACACTTGTGTTCAGGAAATACTTTCTGTGCTGTGAAATACTCTGCAGATCGAAAGGGTAAAGGTGAAGAAACTTCTGCAAAAAGGTTGTAGTGTCTGAGCCCAAAATGTGTTTTCACCCTCTTTTAAAGTATCAGAGGAACAGAGTGAGCTTGGATGGCTCTTTCCAACCTGCCAGCATTCTGAACTCTGTAGGCCAGGGTGTGTCACAATCCGTGTGATATGGGAGCATCTGAAGCATCAAATATGTGAGGTGCTCACAACCCTCGAGCTCCAGGCAAGATGCAAACTTCAGGAAAAATTATTGGGCAGGAGCCTGATGAATTCTGAGCACACTCAAATGGCAATAGAGGCATCTGGAACCACACAGAGTGATATTTCAACACAAATCCTACCTTGGCCAAGCAATTCTGACATCACATCTACAGGTGGAGGATGATCACATACTATATAATAACACTTATTCCAAACTGGGTGTTTGTACACGTTACTATTAGAACACCACCTGCTATTTAATCCTATTTCAATGTCTGCATTGAAAGGTCTAACACTTTCACCCCTGCTTTGGACTAAATCTGTGCAAAGTCTTCATCACATAATTGTGTGTTCACATATTTTACATGCTATATATTACATATATTAAACTAAGTTATAGAGATTATATGATATATGTTATTAATTTTTAAAATGTATCAAATGCATATAAAGCTCACTTTTAAAAAAAAACAGATGAGATGCATTTTTAATGTAGGAATAATGTTTAACAGCTTTCATATAAACACGAATTAGCCCCAAATTTATATTCACTACATAAGTCCCTAATATCAGCACTTTTTTAAAAAAAAGGTTTAATTTATTTCTTAATTACAAAAGTGAACAAACTTACAATGAGTGTTAGCTGGAAAAATGAAAACAATGTATTGATTCTCTGCTGCATGAAAAAAATTAGTGAAAGAATATGTAATTTGAACTCAGAGGAAAATTATATTAATTATATTTTTGTTTTATAAGAAGCTTATTACTATTTTCATCCTCTAATAAAAAACAAATCAAGGTCTTACAGAGAATTTTATTTCAAACTTTAATGTGTGCAATTTACATGAGAACACATTGGCTGAAAACCACTCCAACTCTGCAAGATTTTTGTGTCCATGCCATTATTTTAGAGGGCAGAAAAAGAAACAGTCATGTTTTAATCTGTTTAAGGCATGATTTCATTTATCCCTTTACTTTTTCTTTTAATTTATTATATTGCCAGTCTAAACATGTCTATTTTTGATCCTGATTAGTTTCTTTTTTATGCATATCAGTTCAGATTACATGTCCAATTTTTGCCAAAACTTCCAGACATGATGGAAGTCACACAGTTACAAACTACATTAGTATTGTTTATTGTCTGGATTTCTCATACATTCTACAGGCACAAGAGCACTTTTTTTTTTCTTCTATATGTTCCTAAAAGATTGACTAAATCTGAAAATCAATGTTCATCTGTTTTATTTTTATTAAAAGTAAGTGAATACACACTTCAGGAATTGTAATTAATCCCACAACTAAGCTGGGTAAATCAATCAGAAGTTAACAAATTAGCAATTATTTTTACAATTTCCATGTAGGTTTTAAAACAGATTAGCTGCTCAGAGCCAAACTTCCCCAAAGAATTGTGACATTTCAAAGTGCAGCTAATTCCCCTACTTCAAATATTACTTCTACACTAAGAAAATGCTACCTCTTGCAATTTTGGTGGCAAAATGGATTCTCCCTTTCACAAAGAGTAAGACCATATTATATTTCAATAGATCTTCTTTTTCTTTAAAATGATTGGAAAAAAAATCTTTTTGATTTTCCCAAGAAATGGAGTGGGCAGTTGAAGATAGGAACAAATACCTTCCAGACACACAAGTACAAGAGGACATGGTAACAGAACACTTTTTCTTCCTCTTGAAGTTTGGATGTAAGTTCACAAAACCAGGAAGCAAGAAACTCAAACATTGGGAAAAACCACCAATAATCAGGCATAGCTTGAGATTTCCTTGATTAAGATCTAAATCACTTCTAAGTTTTGAAGTCAAACTTCATGGGCACAAAGATCCTACACAGCCCTTGTGATTCAGACATGGCTAAGTAGAAAAGCATGCCTTTGACACAGCATTTAAGGTTAAACATCATTTATCTCACACAAAACAACTGGAGAGACCAAGGGTTCAAAGGAACACTTGCTTATAAACAACCTCCTCCATTTTGTCCCCACTGAAAAAACTGTCCAAAGCAATTAGTTTAGCATCAGCACTGAATTTGACCTCAGGCAAAAGCTATTGGAAACACTCGGGATATAATTTCCAGTTCTACTTAGCACTAACACATATATCCTTGATCAAACACCACTAAATTTACAAATAAGCTTACACTTTACATTATTAATTTGTAATAAAAAATGGTCTTTAGAATATACCATATTTATACTAAGTACAAGTTAATACAGGATGATTGCTCTATCAAAACAGTGAGAAATTTTGAAATTAAGACAAATATTGCTCAGATAGTTGCATTTGTTGCAACACTGTGGTTATTCCTAATACAGCACGACTTTTGTAAATTTTTCTTTATTTTATTTGTATTCAGTGGGAATGCTGATGGGAACAGAAGCAACAGAAAAAGTGTTGGTACTAAGGTTGTTTAATTTAACCCTTACTTACCAGGAGATTCTCCTGACAAGTCTGGGGCTTGGGCTGAATCTAAAGCAGAAACCACACTGACAGCGTTTGCAGGAACACCAAGAGCAGCTGTGGAAGAGGAAATGCTCGATTTCTTCGTTGGTACAACAACACTCCTGGGTGAAGACAAAAAGTTAATAAATCATACTGCATGTGAAGGCTCACATTGCTGTGATCCTTCTTTATTCATCTAGCACTGACACTTCTGTGCTCTTCAAAAGCTCCTTTGCTTCCCTACTTTGTTTTTCCATTATCTTTTGTAGGCCACCTTAACCTAAAGGACACTTCACCCTTGTTGATGGTACACTTCTTTATGCTACACGTCAACATCTCATCCACCTCCCCAGAACTCCTGACTAAAAGCACAAAGTTAGAAGATAAGAGCTCAGCAATGAGGCTTGTCTTTGCACCTCAGTTTTCCCAAGATTTGGTTTTAAACTTCAGGCAGGTATTTACAAAAGATGTGGCAGTATTCAACTTCAAGGTGAATTATCAAGGCTGAAGATTTGACAATCTTTTACTCCAGGTACCCTAATGCAGAACAGAAGACTGATTGAAGAAGGACATACCATAGCTAAAAACATCACAATGCATCTGCAGGCACATACAAATGCTCATACATCTTAAAAAATGGCTAAGGCATGAATTTGAGTATATCTTGCCAATCAAGTTTTATTTATATAACAAATCAAAACATTCTTTGGAGTTAAGAGAGAACCTCCATCTTTTATACAAGCTAAATGTCAAGCCTCATAGTCAGCATTAAAACTACATCAGAGGAAAAGATGCAAAGCGACAAGTTAGGCACGGAAATTTATCTGACACGTTGCAAAGATATGTATTTATGCTGTACCAATTTCAATTAAATTGTAGTACTTCATTCCAAATACCTAAAAGGCCTTGTTAAGCATACATTAAAGGCATTTTTAATTGCAAGTTAGCTCCATAAACATGCAAAACCCCAGCTAATGAGGTAAAGAGTACAGCTGATATATAATGTACTCCCACTGCAGCGCTTACTTTTAATTACCTGGTGTTAAACATAAGCCGAAAATCTTCAACATCCAATTTATTTAATCACATCTTTTGTTGACAGTAATATAACTACACACTGAAAGTATTCCCTTAATAGCTTTAAAATATTCATTTTCTAAATAAAGTAACTCAGAAACTTGACCTAAATTCAGGTACGAGAACAACCAAAGAAGTTATGTCAAATATTTCTGAAACAGTTCTGGTTGGAATGGGGAAAGGAGAACTGCATTTGACTTCCTTCTTCAGACACAGGATGTCAAAGGATGTCACAGAAGCTAGACCATGTTACTGATTAAATCAGCCCTCCTCAGTGTCCAGAGTAGGCAGGCACCATACTTGGAGGCAGTACATGTCATATCATTATAAGGGTGACTGCTAATGTTAACTAGTCACTAAAAAAATAGAAGCAACAACACCTGAGCCCCAAGTCAAGATATTGTGCCTAGACCATGAATTTTGCTCAAGTGTTCATGTCCGTTTCCCTGAAACATGAACAATGGGCTAAGAAATAAATCATATATTTAGAGTGTTTTTAAAATTATTGTCACATCACCAATGAATTTTGCACCACCCAGGTATAAGAAGGGGATCTCTCACTCAAGATTTTGTGACATTCACTGCCTAGAAAGTATTCCTACTATTCATTCTACAACACATTTTCAAACCTCTTGGAAAGGTTAGGAAATGAATACAAGTTTACAGAGCACAAATGCATTCACATACAGTAAACTTTTGGACATTCCTCCAACCTTCACAATTCAATATATATTCAATAAATAACCAATTCAAGAAATACTATTCAATATTATCAAACCCAAAGATGTATAACTTGTCATTATAAACATGTGTCTATTCAGGAAGACTCCATAAGACTTCAGTTCATGATCTGGAAGAATTTCTTTGCCCACCCACTAAGTAAGAGGAATAATCATCCATTTGCTGTTAATTAATACAGACACAATTATATTGAATAGAATATATTGCATTTGGGAGAATGTTTAGTCACAAATTTCAGTGTACATATAGATGGAAGTTGTGCACAGACACACATCGGTTGTGTCTGTTCAAAAACATAATTCATGGAAATAATTTTAAATTAGTAAACAAAAATTACCTTGAGGGTAAAATTCCTTTAGAGAAACTT
>VZTB01007647.1:45456-70594 GCA_013397245.1 Thryothorus ludovicianus
ACTTTCAGTTTCCAGGGCTAATAGTCAATGAGAATTTTCTCAAAGCATCAAATCAGAATGGGTGTGTCCTCTAAATGCCTATTAATGTTCTGACTCCACTAAGAGCCCCAGGAACTACAAAACAGGCGGTACTGAAGTCATAAAGAACACACCAGAACCACACCTCAAAAAATAAAATCCATAAATGGCAGAATTTTGACCGAATTTAATATTAGAAAAGACTTCTTTCGGATGAAAACCGAGAAATGAAGATGCTGGAAGGATCGAGAAGGAGTTTTAGAAGAGGAGGGTTTTTCCCCCTGGGTTGCAACAGACAGCAGTAAAGGACCAGAACAGCCCCTTTTCAGAACTTTTGTCTGCCTTCTCACCTTCAAATCTGTACAAATTTAGGAATACATGTATAGCTGCTACTCTAACCTTCAGTAACTTATTTTCCATGAAGTATATAAAAAAAGGAACTGTACTCTAACACTCACTTCCAGCATAATTTTCAGCATCTAGCAATGGCATTCACTGCAAGGAACATGCTCAGATTATCAGCACCACAAATCTGGGACTTATTCTATTCACAGCTGCAAAGTAGAGCTGCTGCTTTAATTTTTTTTAATTATCCAACATCATTCCTTTTGCTTTGATTCATGGAAAAAAAATTAATAGCTACAGGTTTCAGACTTTGAAATACAAGAGAACATCCCACCTTATAAACAGGACACAGGGAAGTGCCTGAGTATTCCAGAGTCACCACATGCTACGAACAAGTGACATCGACTCTCACAGACTTTTCTGAGAGATGCAATTGTTTACTACATCCCACTGAAACAGAAGCTCTAGCTATTAACTAAAGAATAAGACTTCAACAAATCTACTTCATAAATTCAACAACATAAAGGTTTTGTTGGACCTTAGATTCTTGAAAGAAAAGAGAGGCTTTGAACATCTCACCATAGAGCTCAGACTACTTCTGAACAGAATGTATTTTAGATGGTGATCTGGAATAGTCAAGTGAAATTATTGCTGTTTTCGAGCCAAAATAAAATAAACAGTATTTCTGGTGAGGAAAGAAGGTTCCTTCCAAGAACTGTGTCAATCTGATGCACACAGCCAAAAGAAGTGCTGGATATTGTTTAAAAGCATGATGCAAGAAAACCCCAAACCGTGAATATTCCTGGTCTTCTGGTCAGTTGCCTTGTGATGCAAAAAACCCTTTAAGCAGCTGGAGAACCACAAACCAAAAGACCCAAGTATCCTGACACACTGACTTTCTAGCTGTGCACTGCTGCAGTATTGGCAATGTCCCATTTATTGCCATGGACATCTTCCCTTCCAACAGGGCAAGTGACCAATGTTACAGCTGCAGGATTTGTTTTAGGAGTTTCCACTTCCAGGCCTTCTTCAAAGGTCTGAAAGTACAGCTCAGCAACCACATACAGATATTCATATTTACCACATACTGGAAAAGCAAACGAAGATTTCTGAAGCATAAACATCAGTCATGTTTTTTTATTTACATTCTGAAATCCCTACATTTTTCCTTCCTTGGGTAGCAAAATGATATTTTCTTTGAATATTTAGGTGGAATTGTAAATGTGTTCCAAAGGAATATTTTTCCACTAGCTACCAATGTTCCTCTGTGTTCTTCTTTTGAAAGATTATTTAAATGCTAATATAAGAAAAATGAACGCAACTGACATAAAGAATGCGAGACAGAGGAAAATGGAGTTTAAATATTGTTGTAAATAAACTACATAGGAAACATGAAGTGTTCAGCATATTATTAAATCAAGTAAATTTGTCAGAACTGTCTTAAAAATTAATGTGCTTTCAACTTCCCTTAAATAACAGGGCACTTGCTTTTAGAGTCCACAGATAAGACAGTCCTTTTTTCTGTCACTAAACTGATAAGTGCTCTCTGAAAAAGTCAAGTATAACTACACATATGAATAAAATACTCATCAACAAGCTGTTTTATATTATATTTCCTCAGATCCACAAAAATACATTTTACAAAACATCTGTAATCACGCATTAATTTTATCAGAACACGTACACTAAGCAACCTCACACAAGGGCAGAGATGCATCACATGGAAAAAAGCACCAATGCATTTTACTCCTTAACATTCACATCAATTAAGTTACATTTCTGGGTTACATTTGTATATTAAAACATCCATTATATTAAGGTTCAGCTACAGGATAAAGAAAATGTTAAAACTGCACAAAAAATATGCTTAAGGTCTCTTTCAAGGAGACCTCAAGCACCACAGTAAGAACGACACTTTAGCTGCCTCATTTCCATTACTGTATTAGATGTTTGCCTGCTTTAATTTAAAGTCCCATATTTAAGGCTTAAAATAAGCATTTACAGCAGGGGAACTGATAAACATAGGCCAGGCATAGTGAGAACCAGCCACTATAAATACATCTTAGCCAGAAGGTCAGTGTGTTATTAGTCCCAATTATGCTGAAGTGTAAGAAGTCTTCGTGTTGCAGACAATTATTCACTGCTGAATGAGCACAGACCACTGAGCTGAACACTGACTTCCATCACAGACAAAGGCTTACGCAATAATGATCTATTCTGCCAAATTCCATAAGGATTTACTTATTGAACCCTTCCCTGGTTTCAGTTCACTGATTCTTCTGTTTCAATATAAAGATAGAAAATATCCACATCTCCTAAAATTTTAGCTTTTCCCCAAGTATTTACTTTTCATTAAGTTGGCAAGTCTCCATTTCGCTTTAAATATATTTCAAGTTACAAATTTTCCTTGGGTGCAAGTCAAATATTCCTAATACAACATGAGGCAGCCCAAACTGATGACCTCACTGTAATTTAAAAATACTTACATGAGCTCTGGTTCCTCTTGACATACAAGAATTTATACAGATTTAATTCTTAGTTTTTTGGGGGTTTTTTAGCACTGAAAAGCAATGCAGGTAACAGTTTGTCTGTACCCCTACAGGATAATGGTTTTAATTCAAAACCAAAAGAAAATAGCCTCATTGCAGGCTACCAAAATGATGGCCACTGCAAGACTCCTGTGCAAGGAGCAAAAGACCAATAAAGAGGATCAGAGGCTTATTTTTACCTCTATTTTGTGAGCCAGGAAAGCAGCCTGCCATGTCACTGTCCTTCTATGGGCTCTGCTGTCTGTGGATAATACCCATTCTCTTACGTCTCCCTTGAAATATCCAAGGAGAAAGGAAGAATAAGAGACTCTCAAAACCATGAGAGATCAGAGGATGTGGGGAGGGGAAGTGAAGATATGACCGAAAGAATAGAATCAATTTTGCAAGAGAACTTTAAAATCAGCTTGGCAGGGAGAAGACTTCAAATGGTTTGTGTCTCTTTGGTCCCTGCAGAATACAAATTGTTGGTGTGCTGAAAGAGCTGAGCTTTCCATCACAGCACATGTGCCTTTATCTAAAGATTACTCATTTTCATATTCTGTCTCTACCTACACCTGGCAGATTTAGTGTTGTCAACAGTTTATTCTTTTTGCCTTTCAGGCCGAAATCAACAAAGTCTAAGATGTATCCACTCCATATAAAATGGGACTTGGATGAAATTTAACTGAAATTACCACAACCAACCACTACAAAGGCATATGCACACCACTGACTGACAAATGAGTAAACACAGGCTGAGCCAAGCCAAGCAGCTTACAGACGATGTTCCAAAAAGATAAACAAGCTTATTAACATATCTGTTCTGCAAGTTACAGCACAGCTGCAGATTTAAGCTCTGTGGTACCAGATCATGATTTAAGGGCCTATATTCCTCTGAACCCTCAGCATCAGCTCCCCATAATGACATGGTTATTGAATGTTTCCACAAAGAGCAGCAGAAGCCAGGAGAGATCGAGGTTTTATTTTAAAGCATACAGTAAAAATGGCAAGTGATAGGTTATGGGTTTTATTAGACTAACTGAAGAGAAATGTCATCTCTCTTTTTATCCCAAGCTTTGGTTATTTTTATTTCCATTTTATTTGAATTTGCTTGCATTAGTCCCCTCCTCTTTTACTACACAATTACTACTAAATAAGAAAACTGCTGGTTTAGGACTCACTGAAATCAGAACATTAATTCATGTCCCTGTGGATCTTGGGAAAAACCCAACGCAAGTCTTGAACTTTATCATGATAAACCCCTGGCACCCACTAATCACAAGATTGTATCATCCCATAAGATAAGGGGCAGATTTTTGGCATGGGAATGAACACATACACCTAGCTGTTTGCAAAGGCTTGCAACCTGGCAGCCTTTCAGTAAGGTTTCACTCACACAGCTGTTACTGTATACTCTCCAGCTATGGCTGGGAACTTGATAATCCTTAAGATATGAGGAGAGTTTTGATTTCTGACACAGCATTCCTGAGATAAATGCAGGATCAGAGAGATGCTTTGAAATTCCCAGAGACACCCCACTGGTAAACTGCTACATGGGAACAACTTTTAACAAAGTGCCTTTAAAAAAGAAAAAAAAAAAAAAACCCTCACAGAATTTGTGTTTCCCTTCAAACAATATATTAAATGTAAACCAGACACAGAAGAGAACATCCCAAAGACTCCTTTCTCAAAAAAAAAAAATTCACAACATAACTTAGTATTTTTGCCTATCACAGAGATGAGATCTATTATTTCCAACTCCATTCCAGTTTCTTATGAAAAGTGTGAGTTTTTTATCCCCGGCACAATTCCTTCCTGCTGTGGTAACTAGGTGTCATTTCAGAGCATGAACTTGTATTTTAAGCAGTCTCACTACATAAAGAAACAGTCACCTTCGAGTGGCCATGAAACTTGCCTGTCCATTTAACTTCTAATGTTTCACACACAGTGATTTTTTCTTTTTAACTTCAGCTAGTCAGCAACACGCTTTATCATTTATCAACATATTTACCACAGATGCAAAACTGTGTATGTGCCACTACCAGATCATAATTGCTTAGCAGTAAGACTTTTATATCATTAAGTACACTTTTGTCTACCAGACACACCCACAGATCCAAGGAGATGAAAAATTAACCCGCCTAGGAGCAGAGAGCTGCTGACTTGCTGAAGTCATATGGAACTGCTGAAGAACAAAACATTTTATTCTACTTCATAATCTTTCCCTCATATATTTAGCCCCACCTACTAAACACAAAATCTTTGGAAAGTAAAGCCCTCATGTTATCATTGAGGAGCAGTCTGAACAGCTGCACAAAACCTACAGAGCTCAGCTCTTCCATTCACAAGTGCAGTGCTGTCTACTGCTTCAACCCATGCCCCTCTTCACTCCCCTGCTTTGAGCAGTAAGGCAGTAATTAGGCCTCAAGGTTAAGTGAAAAAAATGGTAAGAGCAACAAATGGCTGGCATTTTGGAAGTGGAAACAGAACTGTGTCCACTGGGTAATGGAAAAGAAAAAGGGCAGAACTGCAAGTAATTCAACATTTTAGTAAATCACTTTATAAAACATGCCACAACTGAAGGGGTTTTTTTGGTTATTTTTTGAGTGAATTTCTAACTATACAGGAAAAAGAACACAGAACTGCAAGTGACAGAAGGGCTGCTATCAATGTCCAGTACTTCATTAGTGTACAAGTTATCAAATTAAACTGTACAGCTTCCTCTGATAAGGTTTTGTAGGTGTATTCTACCTATGTCAGCCATTGGGGCTGCAAGTCCCCAATTATTTCCTGTCTAGTTAACCTCCTGTACACCAATTCAAACCAGCACAAACCTTGGGTGTCCACAATAGCTAAAAAATAATTCATAAATGCAATCGTCACTTCTCTACCAGCTCTCCAGACATTATTTGTGTGGCTGAAACCACGTAGCAGTGAATACTAAGAACTTCATGAGAAAAAAGCACTACTCACAGACTAAAACATTATGTTCTTTGACATTAACTGCCCACTTGCAGCAGAGCAATGAGAGGCCTCAAAGGGGAAGTGCCAAAAGCTCTTGGGCAGCAGCAGGGAAAGAGACATGGCAAGTTCTAACTCCGTGTTCCCTTTCTACCAATTTCCTCCTCTGCTCCCAGAACAAGTCCTCCTGTTCAGCATCACAAGGAGAAGACAGCTTTTACTTTGAGACAAGAGCAAGGGGCCAAATGCTGGCACACCCTGCCTGTGTCCCATCTGGCCAGACAGCCCTGCCTCTTCCCCCAGCAGGGACAGGGCAGTGGGAGTGCAGCAGACAGGCTGTGACAGCTGCACCCACACCCCTGGCACCACTGCACTCCCCTCCTGGGGCAGCTGCTTTTTGGAACAAGGCAGCCACAGACTGCAAAGACATCAGAGGCAGAGGAAGCTCGGGAACCAGCAGAGGATCAGATACTGGTATGGTAACAAGGGAGCCCCTTGCACCAGACTGACTGCAGGGTTTCTGGAAATAACCAAGGCTTTCCTAGAGGTAGGAATGCAAGTGTTACAGGATTCTGTCTTTTTTTGTTTCCTTTGCAGTTGTTGGGAGTCCTGAAGACGTAAAAGGCACTAAGCCTAGTAAAGACAGTTTGGTTTACTATACTTGGGGTAAGATAATGAGACTGAGACACAAAGGACGCCAAAATTATTATCAGGAAAAAGTGACATCATTCTAAAAGGAAAAAAAAGCAGGAATTCTCCTTTTTGAATTCACTGCAGCATTTGAGTATTAAGAAATGCAGAAATGTATTACAATGAAATAAAAAGTTGTTACAACAAAGCAAATCTAACAGCTTAGGGATAATACCAACCAAACAAGTAACAAAAATAGTTAAAGCAGGCCTTTGGCATCAGAAGGCAGAACATATACCTATTTTACCTAAATGAATATGGGAATATTCTCTAGGTACAAAGACAAGTAGATGACTACTCCATTGTTTTGAAACCATTTGTAACTATTAGCAAGCCAGTATCCTTTTGCACACCCACAATAAGAGACTGGATACTCTGTGACAAATACATCTGCTAATCTACATATCATTATTTTAAGTTATTTAATGTCTGTTTTGTTTCTTGTGTTCCTTAAAGCCAACTAAATATGCACAGTAGTCCTCATCTGCCAGTACTACATTCAGTAGTTCTGGTGAAGTGTGGGTTTTCCTGTTCTTCACAAATGCCTTAAATAAAATCAAATTTTTAAGTACTTCAGAAGTTACATTACCTGTCAAAGGAATGGAACTGCACAGGCTGCTCAGCAGCTCCATCACCAAGAACCCCAAGGAAGGCTGGTGGCAGAAGAGCAGGATCCACTGCAGTCCCATCAGCTGGTGTGCTCACCAGGCTCCTCAAGATGTCCTTCACATTGACATTTTTTGCAGCTGGCACAGAAGCCACAGATTTACTCTCTTCAGTTCCCGCCTCGCTTCTGCCCTCCTGAGATTTATTGACTTCCAACGAGAGTGTGCACAGGACTTCACTGACTGCATCTGGGCCTGCACTGACCCTCAGGGGTGCTGCTTCAGCAGCACCACCCAAACTGTTTGTTTGTGCTGGAGCTGCTTCCTCCCCAAGACCAGAATCCCTTCTCTGCACAGATGCTGTACTTTCTGAATCTTCCATAGAGGCTGAAGCACCAAGAGCAGAAGATGGATTTTCCACAACTGTTCATACCAAAAGAACAGAAAACACATGTTAAGGTCATTATTAACGAAGAAGCATTCACAACATTGGTCCTAAAGAAGATTTCTATTGCATTTTAAGCCACATTATTTCATTTGGCAAAATAATTAACAGTTCACCTGCAGCAGGAGTCTCATTATTTTCATTTTCTGATTCCTTGAGTGACTGGCTTTGATGTGGTGGTCGTCTTTCATTCTGGGGTTCCAGTATATCTCTGTATTTCGAAACCATGAGCACAGAAATAAAATATACAACAGCCAAAGCCAAAAACTGAGCCTGTTTACTATCCTCCTGTAAAAAACAGACACACACACAGATTTTTCCATTACAATTTCAGCAGCATGTTTATTTTTCTGTGAAGTATGCCCAGCACTACCACAAACAGACCAAGAGGAAGCTGATATGTCAGCCACAGAAGAACAATACTCTCTAGTCACAGTTTGTCTCACCTATAAAGCTAAGGAATACAGGACTTGGTTTCAAGTGGCACTAATCCTTTCATTTTTCATTTATATCACAACTTTGGCCAAGGCTGTGTGTTTTGAATTCATGTTTCAAATTAGTGTAGGGTCTTGGTCCCCTTTACTTACAGGTGTTTCTTCTGTTACATTTCCCCAAAAATGCCAAGATATTAATAGCATTTGCAAGGCAAGCACACTCTACATAACTGGAACATACTGATGAAGGAAAAGGAGCAAATTCCAGAACAAGAGTTAAGGTTTTATTTCATTATCAGATAGTCCAGGTGGATGTAATCTACACATATAATTTAAACAAGAATTGACCAATATGCATTTGCATTACAGCTGTAACTTTATGACGAGATTTTAAGAAAGCCTTGAAAACAAATCTTAATACGAATTATGCCAGATTCCTCTGCAGAGTACTTGGTCACTCCCAGTGAAACAGAGGGAAAACTGAACATTAAGATTTAACCTAAGCCTGCTCCTTTTGGCTACCAAAGGAAAAAACGCTTCATACACTTTTGGGTCACAGGAGATTGGGGTATTTGGATCCTCACTGACTAATCAGTAAAACATGAGCATTTGGAATTTTTTTATACTTCATTCACATCAAGGCTCAGGTAACACTCAATTTTATCATCTGAGTAGTTCAAGAAACTAAGTCACACTATAAAGCTCATTCTATCACAATTATAGTGCCCATCAAAGCTCCTTATTCCTTGAAGAGCTCTTTAGTAAGTTATTCTGGGAGATGTTTATGAGAAGTTTTCTATTAAGAACAGGTAACATAGGTGGATCCTATCTGCTGCACTGAAAAAACAACCTATCTTCCCCTTGGCTTGACCCAAAACCTTAACTGTCATATAATAATCACAGTGTGAGATCAAGGAAAGCCACCTACAATGGTAAGAATTACAAAGAATTTTCTTGCTAGATGAATATTAAGACAGTTTCTAAATGTACTTAATAAAGTGGTGATCCAGTGAATTAGAACCAACCCTTCCTTATTTTTTCAGCTATGTCTGAAGAACTGCTTGAAATAAAGCTCATGTACCACTGCAAGTTCTGCTACTGCTGGGTAAGTGGATTCCATCAGAGTTCCTCCCGTAGAACTCACAGATTCAAATTGTGCCACTCCTGTTTCTAAGTGTTGAATACAATGTAAGAAACTGCATGCAAATAAAACATTTAGAGACAAGTGTAACAGCACATACAACAACTATTCCCAACCAGATCTTTCTAAGTCTACTTTTGCCCCACAGCTCAATACTTTAGCCAAAAAGCTATGCATCATTTTATATCTTTTGTGAAACAGAGAGCTTGATGGATTAGATATGCAGAAAAAAGCAGGGATTGTAGGTGAGTGTTGTTTTGGTGGCTTGTTCTAAAGAAAAAGGTTCACAAGATGTGTTTGAAGGAATCATTAGGATTAATTTAATTGCCACCTGTATGGAAGAGTCACTTCCTGTTCTCTCTTGCACACTGATACTGAAATAGGGGTTGAAAGAAGCTTACTTCAATCAATAATTACTGTAAAGATAAAACTCAAAATCCTTCACTTTTCTGGACAGAAAAAAAAGTCACTGTATAAATCATTATACTTGCTAAACAGTCCAATTATTGTAAACTAAGTTGTGGTGTCCAGGCTTGTGGCCACCAATGACTCACAGCCATTATAGCTGCTGTATTTGCTTACAGAAGTGTTTTTTTCAAGCAATCAATCTCAATTTCCTCAATATAAGCTCTAAAGTTGCTGACACAGGGCAAAGATATTTTTAGTCAATTCAAGACTAAAAAACATATGCATACTTACAGCACATGCACACAAATTGGTTCCTCTGAGGGGAAGTAAAGGAATTAGAGATGACCTCTAATTTCTAATTAGCTAGAAGAATGTGACTTTTACAAAATGTACAAACACGTTTATGATACATAAATAGCTTGTCTATGTACATATTTGTACTAAACACAACATAATTAATATACAAAAGGCAGAATTCCACACAATCAATTCTTAGGAACACAAAGAGCCAGATAAGGAGACAGTTGGGTTTCACCTCTCCCTCTTTCCAATCCCAAACACTACAACACCTGCAGAGTATTACCAGTTCCTAATTCCTGTGAGCAGTATCCCCTTTTTGTACATCCAATTTAGCCAAACTCTGTAACACAGAGCAAGTGTTCAGCAAAAAGCTACAAGCAGAAATGAAGTTACCAAGGAAAGGATATTGTTTACTTACTATATCTCTGAACACCACTGCTCGGAGGCGATTAATGTCCATGTCCTGCAGAAGTCTGTCATGGTCCCGTATTGGAGA
The DNA here is from genome assembly GCA_013397245.1 of Thryothorus ludovicianus. NCBI lineage: Eukaryota > Metazoa > Chordata > Aves > Passeriformes > Certhiidae > Thryothorus > Thryothorus ludovicianus. Next base: position 55,828 of record VZTB01007647.1, read on the forward strand.
AATGCCACCAGTCACAATGTCCACTGGACTCTATTTAAAAAAACCCAGTTGTTTACAACCCTGCTTTTAAAAGCATTCTACCAAGAATCATTAAGTGTATGCAATCACCCACTGTACATCGTATTGTCATGAGAGCAGAAATATCAGATATGCATTTCATCTTTAGAGGAGAAAAAATATGATCATTTCTTGTGATAGATTTAATTTCTGGCATTTGTGCCATCCCACTGCAGGTCTGTAAAAATATCCGTGGTGCAGGTAAAAATTTAAAAACTTATCCCTCTGTACAGAGTTCTCATCATTGACTTCTGTGTCTTTAACTTGCCTTTGCTGCAGACTTTCCTGATCCTATAAAGCCTTGCACTGCTTTTTGGTTCTTCCCAGTGTCTCCAACAGGCTTCATCTGTGCATGCTGCTGACACTCCAAGCAGTTTCTTACTGCTACAGCACATACTTGAGGGGAAAAGAAACGTTAAGAGTTATTCTGAGAAACAGTGTTGCTCTATATTCCCTTACAGAAATGTATAATACAATTCTGTTTATCACTTAAAACTAAAAAGTTTACACACATCAGTAAAATACTTTGCTTCCGAAAGTTTTAGACAGTTGCAAAACCAATGATCAAAATTCTTTGGTAATTTATAACTACTAATGAATGTTAAACTATTAGAACACATATGCTGTATCTGATGGATTCTTTACAGTGAGTAAGTGAGCATCCCTCACTGCAATTTTACCATGCATACAACCACAGGGAGGGCAGGGTGAAGACAGCTAAACTTCACAAACTTGCAAGGGAGAAGACAAGTGATACACCAGTGAAACAAATGGCAACGTTTGCTTCACAATACTCTGTTACTCTTGGAGTAAATGATCTGAAGTTACACAAATTTTTTTTTTAGATGCACATTTGTGCCCTGTTTCATCTTCTAATACTTATTTTCAAAGGAAAAAAGAACTACCCCACCTCTATACCTGTTTGCATCCCATAAATCTTGTTCTACCTGCACAAAGTTTTAATTGCCTAGAAAGGGAGAGGAAGGCTAGTTACTGTTGAGGCTCTGAGCTGCTCTGGTACTCATGCAAATTAAACTTTTCATTACAAAAAGTCTTACAGCATGCAACTAAGCATGAATTCTCTCCTCCTCTATTAACTACTGGGATCCTCCTATGATCTCATATGTTCTCATTTTCAGAATATTTGTTACTTTTTTTTGGTAACTGATTGTTTTCTTTCAATTCAATTTGAAGCAAGCATACTGTAATAATTGGAAACAATTATTGCTCAATTGAACCCTTCAGAAATTTACATTTCTAATTTTCACCATACCTTCATATACTGACCTTCAAGTGTCAAACCTCTTATCTAAATATTGCAAAGGTTCATTTTTTGTATAGCACAAGATTACTTTTCTTAAAGCTGCTATATTCTCAGCCTTGATTATTTGGGGAATTTTGGCAAAAGAAATATGCTCATGGAATACATAAAAACAGGCTACCAAACTTAATTTATATTACTTCAACTTCTAGAGAGGAATATATATATATATATGCATTGCAGAATACAGTAAAACTGTAAAAGATCTTAATGTCTGACTACATTTAATCTTGATTTAACAAAACAAAGGACAGGAAAAAAATAAAGCTAACAGCTGCTAACTATTTAGTAACTGCAAGCTCATTAAGTGGTCTTATTTGCTTACCCAGACGAAGACACTGTCGCAGAATTCCTCCAGATGACATATTTTTCTCAGACTCAATTTCAGTGAAACCAAGAGAGCTTGCAAAAATTAGCACATCCACAAGGTTGATTAATCTCTGGAGAAATGTTAAAGATGCTTCTACTGGAAGTCCTTGAGTTGGCTCAATATTCTCCAATTCATGCTACATGGAGAAAAATTGAAAGCAACATTTATTTCTTTACAAAGATAATATTCCTGCATGCTAAATGAAGAAAAGTGCTGGTACTCCACTATCAGCCACATTCAAAAGTAATAATTACTCAAATTCTAGGAACAATCATTAGCATTGGGATTTAATCCTATTCCAGACCAGTGTGGGGCAATAAAGGCAGGAAACTTTTTTTTATGTCTTCAGGCAAAGAAGGCAAGCACTCAATTTATCTTTGGGAAAGCACGGGGGCAGCAAAGGGAGGAAAGAGATGCCTGTGGAAACACTTCACATGCATTTCCTGCTACCCAAAAGGATAGATATAATAATTAATACACCCCATAAAGAAAGGAATTTTCAAATAAAAATGGAATTTCTTACAGTAGCAGATGTGGCAGCAGAAAGCAAGGGCAAGATGCCACCACAGGCCATGATCATGTTGTCCATCACTTGAGAGATGAGGTGGATCGTGTTGTGCACAAACACCACATTGTCACTGCTATTCACAAAGTCCATCACAGTTTTTGTAGAATGGCTGGCCAAAAATAATAAAATAAAAAAAAAAATTAAAAATTACATTCAGAATAGAGCTTTATTTTTGGTGCCTGTTAACATATTTCTGTTTTTGCAAAACTAAAACCACACACTTAGCAGTGGGGCAGCAAATTACACATGACTGTAAGAGTCAACTGATGTTTCTCAATCTAAACCCAAAACTACATTTTCTTTCTGTTCATAAACTGCTCAGGATCACAGGTTGCTAAAAAACACCAAGATGATCGCAATCCTCATTTGTATAAAGATACCTTATAGGCTGCTAGTAAAAGTCACTGTACCAGGAAACAGAATAAAGTCTCCTGGAACACTGAACTAGATTTGAACTTAAATCTTTGGAAAAATAAAGCAAATACTAAGGACTTCTCAGAGAAATTAAAAATCAACAAAGCACAAAAACTTCGCAAAACAAATATATTTTATCTATATGTGATGATGTCATAATAGATTAACTAAAACATATCTTAAATATTATAGTCAGATAAAAATTCACCTCAGTTTAAATTGTTTGAATCATTTAACTGCTCTATTTCTTCATCCTGACATTCCTATTCATAAGGTCAGTACAGATACAAGATGCAATTTAAATATGACACTCACTACTACAAGCTAACAATGGACACCCCCCCCTTATTTCTCTTAATAGTTATTAAACCTTAAAATCAAATTGTAGAATTACTGCTGCTTTCAAGTATCTTCATGGTTATGTCCAGATCCCTGCTAGAAATAATCTTCAAATTAACATCTCTGTGTTCACAGAACCCTATCAAAGTAGCAACTCAGTGCATGTAAAAGCAGAAGTAAGAAATACTATTTTGGATATATTATCTTTCTTATCCACAGGCCCTTAAATACGTCAGGAAAACTAAAATCTTGTTTGAATAAAAATCAACAACAAGACTGCCACTGACTTATATGTAGCCAGAATTTCAGTCCAAATCTGTGTGTAGGTCCTGAACCAATACACATTCATGTCTTTAAAAGAGTTAAAAAAAAAAAAAATAAAAATCTGAGGATAATTTGGTGTAGGTCACAAAGTCAACGAGCCCCTTACAATGGAACCCAGTCTGGATCACTGCACATAAAGCCCAGGATGTACCTTCTCCACATCTGGATATCTGTTTCTATGGAGAAGAGCAGGTCTGTGAGCAGGCGCTGGTGCATCAGGGACCACCTGAACTCGGGAACGCGGAACACGGCCGACCTCGCGTCCCTCCTCTGGCCGTCCGATGGAGCTGCCAGCTCCTGTCCTGAGGAAACCTGCTGCCTGGAGGGCTGAGCACACAGTTTGCAGACAAAAGAGGAAACAAAACACAAAACCCACGCTCTGGTTATTATTCCCCGTGGTACACACTGAAATGTATTTAACAGACCTGAGATTTCAGATATCCAACAAGTCCAGACTTGTATATGGTTCCAGATACGGCTAAAACTATTACACAAATGCTATTTAATGGCTATACCAAAACTACAGACTAGGCTACAGCTGCACTACCACACCTGCCAGTCTAGGTATTCACAAGCAGCCACCCAACCTTACCAGGGGGGGAGAATATGTTGCTGTAGATAGTGGTTTTCCTCCTTTAAGGAAGAATGGTGCAGATTGAAGAGCATCCATTAGGAGGTATCTCTGCAGAAGGGAAGTACTCAGAGACATGACTATTTAACCATTAAAAGCTGGATTAGAAACTAAAGACTAGATGGCTGGAGCACTGCAGCACATAACAGAAGCCCAGTCTTAATTTATATTTGTACAAAAAAGGCAGGATGATGTGTCCATCTAGCCAAATACTCAGTTTATATCAGCATTCATATGTGGGTGTAGAAAAATCCTGGGGACTTCTCAGTACACAAATTAGTAAGAATAATGGATATTTCAACCCAGGGTTAGAAGTATTTTATAGATAACTTACAAAAACCACACAAATTATAATTCTCAGAATGTTCAGGTACGCTTTCTTAAAAACTTTATTAAAAACAAAGTCCTTTTATTTTTAAGTTAGACAGATGAGGGACAGGTAGAATTTACCTCAGGCATGGATCTGGGGGGCAGAGGTGCTTCTAGACATGTGTTAGCTTTGAGCTCCAGTCTTTCTGTATCTGATGCAACACTGGAAACATCAAGCTTGGCAATTCTTTTGTCAAAGGCTGCAGCAGGCTCTGCCACGTGTGCGTTTGCAGTCTCCACAGTTGCTTTGGTTTCGCTCGTAATTATGTTTCCTTCCTTCAGCTTCTTTTTTCCCGCTGAATCCGGCTGAGTTACTGCTTCTGGAACTGCAGAATTCATCGTCTCTGGCAAAGTCTGTTCTTGCTTTTTCTCATCCACACCTTCAGCACCTTCAGATTTTAAAAGCCCAGTTTCAGGTTGCTTCTCTGTTGTTTCTTCCTGCTTTGTCACTTCGCTTGCATTAGAGCCACATTCCTCATTCCTTTCTGCAAGCTCTTCTGAAGGTATAGACAAACTACTTTCATCTTTCAAATCAACAAAGTCATCCTCATCTTCCATCTCTGCTGCTGATTTTTCCAGTCTCTCTGGACTTGTGGGCGTTTCTCCTTCCGCAGGAGTTTGCATGGCTAAAGAAGCAGCAGTGACAGCAACTGTTTCCTCCACAAGCTCATCAGCTTTGCTAGAATCTTCAATTGCTTCAGCTATTCCAGTACTGATTTCTGAGACACTGGGCTTCCCTGTCTCAGCTTCTGGAGAAAATTCCACACAAGGCACTGCTTTTAAATCCTGTGTAGTACCCACATCCTCCCCCTCTAATTCCTCCTTATGATTAGACACTGAATGAGTTTGTTGGCCACCATCTGAGGAGTTTTCTTTCTCTTTTTTTTCTGTTCTGCACTCTGTATCACCATCAGTAATGCAAGAAGGAGCAGCAGCACTTTCTTTTAACTCCAAAGATTGTTGTTTTCCCTTGGTTTCAGCTTCTTTGCTGGTCCCAGAGATTGTTCTAATTGGAGTCCCTTCACCTCCTTTCCCTTGGTACTCTTTGTACATTTGGGAAAGACTCTCTTTGTGCATTTCAAAAGTTACCTAAAAGAACAAAGGTCAAAGGATATTAAAAATTACATATTAGTGATTGTTTTCTTGGGAAAAAAAAAAGAAAAACAAAACCAAAATCAATGCTCAAATCACAAATTTACATTAGATACTGTCCTTTTCATAAAACAAACCTGCACATTAGATATCACTTCAACTAACAGCAAGTTTTTCTTAATGTACGTGATTTTCCTGGCTAAAAGGAAGAAAAAAAGTAAAGCCAGTATCAAATAAAATCCAATTAGATTGAGCCAAAGGACATCCTAAGCATAAGATCCACAAAATTATGAGATTTGAAAATCTCAGGTTTTTTGTGAAGTGGGAGGCTGTGACAAGTAGCAGAGCTTTCACCTAATTTTTTTCACATTTCGTATGCTCAAAAATCCACAAAGATATATGAACTTTTGAAAATTTTACATGGAAAAGTACAACCTCACAAAGTCAGAGCAGAGAGAAGCACCTAACAAAGGCAAAATCCTCTGAATCACCAAATGATACCTAAAATTCTTCAGAGGATATTTCCTCTGGTGAGTGCCATTCTCCCCATCTCAGCCTGAGAAAAGCTACTCAAACTGCTTAAAGTGAAAAGACTTCTCTACTCCTCAGCTGAAAATATTATTGTTGTTTCTAGGTATTTAAAAAAATTCCACGTAGAAAAATTCTTTATATACACACTAATAAAACTCATTTTCCCAAATAAAGAGTTGTGTTTTAAAAAATAAAGTATCACTAGACTAACTTAAGTTTTTATTACACTGTTATTCAATTTAGTTTATCCATAACTTTCCATTTTGGATTTAGATTTATATTCCATAATACAAGTGTTTATTTATCTGTAAGCTCAGTTCTCAAAATTTTCCTAACATAAGCTCCATCCAAGAGTTTTTTTTTTAAATAATTTTCTGTATCATAAACCCTTTCCACAGGCAAAGCAGAGCAGTGCATTCCACTAAATATACAAACACACATTTCCTTATTCTCTTGCATACTCAGCTCATTCATTTGGATCTCATCTAAAAATTCCATGTACATGGTATTCAAAGTGATGACTAGTCAGTAGGAATATTTTCCCTTAAGACGACACAGAGAAGTAAAAAAACAATTTTTCAGATTAAAATGATACTAGAAATTGCAGTTAACAAATCAGAGATAAGCAAAGGAAGAGCAAAGACAAAAAGTATTTTTGGCAGGTTCTGATGTCAATATTAGATTTTTATACACTATTTTCTTCATCAACAAAATATATAAAAGCACTGCAGGACCGATTTTAACATGATCTGAAGCATATTATTCATTTGAGTTGATTTAATTGAAACTTCAGTGTCTAGAAACAGAACTGGGATATCTCATTCCACTTACCTAAAAAAAAAAAAAAGTCTTAACATACTGGTTTTCATTCAGTTATGTACCAAAAAAATAAGTGTGAATGATTACAAGTGATTGAAAGTTCATCCCTCTGTCACAATGGATCCATAAATTATTTGATTCTAAGGTTTTGCTAAAAAGAGCATGTGGAGGACATTATTACTTTAGAAATACTTCCTGAATTGTACCACAATCAGAACGTCAAAGGCAACACAAAATAGATCATGCTAATAAGCTGCCCCTTGCACTTTTCACTTGTTTTCCAAAATATGATTAGGCAAAGCTGCTACTTTAGGTTGAAAAACTATTTTTCTGAAGAAGCAATCTCAACAACTTGAACTTCTCTCCAGCTAGCTTCCCCTCTTCTCTCTCTCCCTGTTGCTTCCTCCATTTCCAAAACTACTAAAAAGCTTTGTTCCAGAAAGAACTGGAGACATTTAACAAATTAAAATGTCATTGTTTGATTTTAGCAAAGCTTATATGTACTGCCCAGAAAGCACACTGCCCCACAATATTTAACAGTGTGAACATCCGTATTTTCACACATCATTCCGCTGTAAATCTCATTAAACTCATACACAGGAATAAAAGCTACCAAGTTTATGGCTTCTCACTTTTCCTGAGCACAGTTGGTAGGGCTGGCAATCACAAAAGGGCACTCAGTTCTACCTCAGTTGGTACAACCTGAGACCTACTCTTCAGCTATAATGCTTTTTTCTAGTGTGTTACCAAGCCCCATCCTCTTAACAAAACCCTACTGCAGCTTCAGATTTTTCCTTACCAGGCAAATTGATTGTCTGGTTCACAGTCTTAAATCAACCTTGCTTGAAAATAAGTCAAAATCTATTCTCCATAAGTCAAGATTGAGAGCTTGCCTTTACTCTCCTCCCTCCCCTCGGAATTCTGAACTCCACCATCTCATGGTGACTGCAGCCAAGCTGCCTCTGACCTCCACATTTCCTACCAGGTATGATCAAGATCTAAAAACACAGAGATGCCATACCATTTCACAATCAATTTCATCTGAAACCTGGAACAGACAATGCTTTAGAAGACATTACAGAGCAATAGTGAAAACCAAACTGCAGGATTTTTAATTGCTATTAAAAAGAAATAGAAACAAAGATCAGCAAGAAGGTCAATACTGATTTGTCCTCACAGATGTAAAGTGGGCAAATAAATCCAAGCAAAATCGGATGAGAATCTACAATGATTTAACAACAATGCAAGAAACTGCAAGGAGAGAAACACTAAAGAAAATTAGGCAGTACAGAACTAAAAGAAAATATCACTCCCAAAAAAAACTCAAAATCCACTCCACAAGGATAGCAATTTCTACTTTACATAAGTAAACACCATAAACACCAAGAAGAATTAATGTTACAATGTATAAAATACTGTCCTTTAAATAAAACTCCAATTAAAATACCAAGGCAGAGAATTGAGAGAGCACATTAAACAGTATTTTGAGTCCAAGAGTTTCTTATATAACAAAAGGATACTAATTTCAGAAATTCTGTTTTGTGAAATCCAACTTCTCAACAAGGATGTATAAACACCTCTGATCACTATATCAATCTGTGATTTGGTTTGACAGGAAACCAAGAAATTGTGGCACTGTGATGGAGGCACTAGGTAATTCTTCCCCCAAAACCTCTATTGCATGATGTGGCATTTATGAAGCACACAAGAACACAAAAGCCAAACTGTACAAAACAAAACACCTAAGGTTAACAAAATCAGTACCAACAAAAATGAAAAACTAAGTAGAAATTTTTTTTACTGAAAGCAAGTGCACAGAGTACATAAAGGTATTAAAGACTAAACATTAGGTTCGGCAAGCACACAACAATTCACAAGACAATTGCTACCTTGAAGAACCTTAAATGTAGATAAGTAATTTTTTCTTTTCCTTAAGGCATTTGCAACTGTAAAGCTGATAATACAAAATTAATTACCAGAAATTGTTCTAAATTAGTGAGCTAAAAGGCCAATCATTAATCTTCACCATCATTTGATGGTTAATCCATAGCTGTCTGCAATGGAACGCTTCTCTACCCACTACCAGTTGAAGACACTTGTGAGCTAATAACTGCAACATTTGCCTCTGCCATTAATTTTAACTTAATTTGACATCCAACATTTACTAATTGCCAAGGAGAAAAATTAGCATACAGCAATGAGAAAGGGTAAGATGATTGACATTTGCAGTAAAGAACATAGAGAAAATATTTTAACTATACATTAAGATTTTGGCCTTTTTTTCTATTTTCAGGTGGGCAGTTTCATAGAGTAAAGAGAGGAAGGGAATATCTTGCCAGAGAGGTCAGACAATTATATATATTGGTGTTTCCTTATAGAGTCTGCTCAGTGCAAACCAGCTCCTGCGCTGATTTAGATAAACTCTTCGTAATAAATGAATAAACTCTTCATAATTCCAAAAAGCACCACAACTTTTTAAATCTTAACTAGGATTTCAATGACCTGCTTTTTCCACTTCTCCTCTACTAACACTAACTGTTTCAAAAGTGCAATCCAATCTGCATACACAAACAGGTCTGTTTAGACAGGAGACACCACTATCAGAGATATCAAAACTAATTTTCAACTCAGCACAGGAAAAGATACAAAGGTGCCGTGTGCACCAGGCACTCAGTTACAGTCTGTAACCCACTGACTTGAGGAAACTCTGGGCTATTTCTGAGTGGTTCACAGAAGAAAGTTAAGAAAAGCAAGTTAAAATATACATTGCAGGATACTACATATGAGAGGTTTCTAAGAGCCTAAAGTTCCATCAGAAACACATTCAATGATGTACAAGGTGGGGGAAACCTGCATCTTGTATTTTCACCTAAGTAGCAATAGCTCTGCCTACATTTTTTTTTTACCCACCTTGAGAAAAAAATTATTTCTAGAATAAGAAAGCAAGTACTAGGCAATATAATTCATAGAAGTCTGCTTATCTGAGGGAGAATTTTATGTATGTGGGCAGCATTTTACTTCAAATCAAGTCAAGGTATAGCTTACTGTTACATCATCATAAAACAACAAATTCAAACTGCATACCAAATGTGTATTAGCTCATTTTCACTAAGGAAATTATTGCTTTTCATGAGTTTAAATTCCAAGACATGAGCGCACACAATCATGTCAAGGTATGTATTTTCTCACTATCTCAATCCCTGCCACCATTCCTACAGTTCAAGGGACTGTCAAACCCTATCTTGTAAACATTAGATATTTAGCTTTATTTTTTATTATTTATATTTTATTTTAAAAAAATTATTCTGCAACTGAATTCAGCATTTATTGCAATTTATCTGCTGCAATGCCCAGTGACAGGTCTGATGGTCTGCTCACTTCTGCCATCCTTTTCCAGTATCTCCATATATTGTTGGCAGCCCTACAGCAAAGACTCCACATCCATCATTTCAAATCATGGCCAGGAGACCTAATCCAAGCCTCACAGTGTGAACAGAGGTAGCTGCAATTATGGAGGAGGATTGTTTCAAATTGCAGCAACAGCAAAGAAAACCACGAACAATTCTTGAGGCGGCAGACACAGCTCCCATCTTCCAATGATTTTTTGATACTAAATCATACAGATGAGAATCCTCTCTCTCCTCAAGTCTTCTTTACTTAGCAAGACTATTTCAGAGCTACTTTTTGCAGCTCTGCTTCAAATGTTTCCATAATTCTTCTTTTTGAGAGCTCTGGCACTTAGTAGCAAATCTCTGTTACACTGTTCTTTTAAGACTTCACTGCAGCTTTATAAAGGTTTTTGCCTGCTTTACAAATTCTCAGTTACCTTGCTCTATTCTATTCCCATCTCTTTCAGTTTGATTAGTCAAATATTAGCATCCTGCAGCTTTATTCATGACATTGCACTCCCTCAAGCCCAGTGAATAATGAGATGGAGGAGCTCCCCATTACCCACACACTGCATGTGTAAGAGCCCAGCACTGGTACACACCTCTGCCTGCTGAACAATGAAAATGCTTTCCTCTCCCTGGAGCCACTGGTTAGAAAAGCCTTCCAACACACCTACTACAAGAGAAACTGTAACAAGGAAAGACCTTATAAAGGTGAGGGACTGCATCATCACAACACATCACATCTTGGGGGGTGCACAGCTCTAAAGGAGGCTGTGCATTCCAGTCTCCAAGCTCATTCTGCTTTCCATAACTCAGGTGACAAGCTGAGAATCATTTCTATGTGGAACAAGTAATACTTATTAAAAATAGCTATTCACACCATTAGAACAAATGTAATATTGAATAATGTCAAGGATACTCTCAGTTTTGCTTCACTGACATACTGGGCATAGCACAAGTGACAACACTGTACCTGCAGAGGCACAAGGACCCTCTGGGCCAGGTACCTCTGCTTCCCCTCAGGGCAATGCAGACACACTTTTCAGAGGACTGAAGAACACCTGAATCCTTCAAAATTCCCTGGAGCTGAAGATCTCTGCAGTGGGAGAGATTCTGCCCTCATGACAGGGATAAAAACCAGACAAAACCATCCTAAGTAAACCCTGGATGCCAAGAGGACTGGGACTCCAGATTCCTGTGGCCTCTTACCTTCTAAAACTACTGAGCCACGCTCACCTCTCTGCAAATTAGTTTTTTAATTGCCACCATATATTAACTCCTCCACCACCCAATCTCTGCAGCTTTTGCCAGTTTTCCCTCATCAGACAGTGATGAAAACCTGGCAAACACAGCACACATAAATGCTCTGGGGGGTTTTTCCCCCCTCTTAAATTAAATGAGCAGGGCACAAAAGGATATACTATTTTACTTAACACTCACAATGTTTATTACAACTGTATTTTAGACTGAAAACTGACAATTAGTTAGAAATACACTGTACTGTAAGGTTCCACTATTAACATTTTAAGATTATACTTCTCATTCAGATCAGTGAATAAAATTTTTCCACTTAAACAGCAACAGAACTGCAGCTTACACATATTAACACTGAAAATTTCTTGAGCTACTAAAAACCAAAAATAAAAAAATCATTCTTCACCTGAATATATTTTCTTTAACAGAAAGGTTATCGTGAATCAACTTTTCAGTTGTAAAATATATTTAAGGGCCTGAAAGAAGCAGATGTTAGTCTTCCCAGTAGTTTAAAACATTCAGGTAATTTAGGAGTGTATTTCACTGTGTAAATAATTTTATTCTTTTAAAACTTGGGGAAGCTGAAAGGTTAAAAAGGGAAGTTGTCCACCATTTCTTTCTTGTTTCATATTATTAACCCCCAAATCATCTGTCCTTTGTAAAAAGCAACAGGACCAGACAGAAAACATCTAAAGCCTAGTTAGCATGGTTGCAATGTTTAAAAAACAGAAGTTCTTAGATGCTTTCCTAAATTCAAACTGGCCAGTCGGAACAAACTGGAGTTGTGATTTAATTTTTCCAATAATATTTTCATTGAACTAGAGCAACAGATTAAAAACCTTTGTATACAATGGTTTAATATCTGGAAAGCATCAAAAAATAACACAGCAATTAACAAAATACATGAGTAATACTAAGAAATTTGGCTTTAAAAAGGTTGTACACACCTAGACACCTTCTAAATTCTGAGTGCAAGGAAGCCAGTGCAGTGCAATTATGCTGGAAAAGCCACTGCTGCTTATAAAACGCTGTGCAGCTGTTGGAGGAGAGGGTTACAGTGACAAACAGCTTCCCTGCTACAAAGGTGGCAGGAAATCTATCAAACTGGACAATAAAATTGCAATTGAGTTTCTTTGGCTTTTTATAGCAGCTGCATGTATCTTGATGTGTAGCTCTGCAAAACCTATCCAATTCTGTAACACTGGTCCTTTATGTACTAGTTCTTTATCATAGAATGGTGTTATAAATTAGTGGCACGAATGGCACAGAGGGTTGTAAAAAGGAAAAATAAGCAGTAACCCAATACAATTAGAGATGAAATAGGAAAAACCCAAATTGGTTATTCTCTTACCAATGTTAAGGAAATATTTTTGTTCCCATAATTCCCACATTACTTTGAAAGCATGCTAGAAATCAAAAACATCTGAGATGCACTTAACATTGAACAATTTGCCCACTGAATTATGCCTATGTTATGTGTGAATCTCTATGAATCTCAATACTGGTATAACAGGATATAAGACTATTTAAAATAAGTAAAATTAACAGGATTTAAAAATCATTATAATTATCTGTTTATAGTTTATAGACATTTTTCAAGAGCTTTTTTTGTGATTTATCCTAATTTATATTTACGTAATTAACAGGGAGCTCTGAAGTATCACCTAGTTTTATATGGCTAGTTGCATGAATTGTATGTATTACTTACAAAGAAAGCTCAAATGGAAAGTGTATAATAAAGGTGAAATTTTAAAATCTTGATAATGGCATCATCAATGATATCAATATTGTCAAGTTTCTTTCTGGCTGCTTTTGCTTAAACATTTTGTTTAAACATTCTCATTTAGGCTTCTGGAACTAGTATTAGTACTGATGTCCAAACAAACTGAATTCCTTTATGAGTTATGTCCACCACACTCTGCCCACACTCATACACTTCCTAACTTGCCATCATTCAACTTCTTCTGAAATGGGCCAGAAGAACAGGCAGATATTATATATTCACAGAAAGTCAACAAAGTTTGACTTGGGAAAACTTACAGGGAATTACTCCCACAACCAAGGACACCTCCCTATCGCAGCATGCCAGGAACCAAAAATGAGAAACACAGATTGAAGCAGGTCACCTTCTCCTTCACTATGGCATTTCACAAAAATATCCTACAGCCTTTAGAATACAAATTAATAAACCAGACCAACATTATCTACATCTATCTATTTTTTGGTCTTTTCTAAAACTGCAGGGTTTTGTTCTTGACATTTGGCCATGGTACCACAATAAAATCTTGGGTTTTTTCTCTAGGAACTCTAGATCATTGATTAGCCACATTAAGTCACTGAATAGAATGACCAAAAATCCATATAACCTTTCTGACATAGATGCTGTTTAAATGAGATTTCTAACATTACATTATCTTACAAAAGGAGGCTAGGAATAGAACTACAGATTATAAGATAATGTGCTAGCTAATTTCTACATTCAAGACACCAAAGCAAAGAATTAGAAAAGTGATCTTCCTTTATTCACCTCTCCATCTTTCCCCAGGGACAACTCCCAGTGATTCCCCGCAATCACACACATGCTAAATTATGCCAGTTTTATATAAAAGCACATTAGAGATCTTAACTCTGGCTACAGCTTGCCACTGTACAATTCATCCATGCGCTCTGTATCTTGGAGCAAAAAGAGGAGCCTGGTATTTGAAGACTGTAAAGTCAAAAAAAAAAATATTAAGAATGGTCCAGCACCCAAAATAGGATCTCTGTAAGGGTTAAAATGTGGCCCTGGGTGCTTTGCACCAGAATTCCACTGAGTTAAGTGACTGTGTAATAAAGTTATTTCACCCATTTTCACTACCCAGATTTCTACAATTGTCTCCCCATAGCCCGAAAATCTACCATCTGAATGCAATAGAGCTGCAAAATAACAAGATTCTTGCTGTCTGCAGAGACTGACCTTTTTTAAGAAAAAGTTCATTCAAAATCCAAGACCTCAGAAATGCCAACAATGCCTTAGTATCACAGAGTGATCCTCTGGAGTCACAGATCTCCTTCTCACAGTGCTAAGTTGCATACATTTAAAAATAGGTAATTTATAATTTAATTCATTGTAAGTAAATATTCTGATAACCAGAATAATTCTGAGGCCCACACTGGCATCCCTCTTTCAGAATAAGGCAGTGTTTATAAGTAGAACCTTTTGTTCTACTGTGCCTTATTCAGAGAAACACTATTAACTTTCATGATGTAACTCTGGTTGTAACAACAACAAAATTCAGACAGAACA
>VZTB01007650.1:238-54051 GCA_013397245.1 Thryothorus ludovicianus
TGTGCCTCAGGAACCGGGCACGGAGGGGAGAGTGTGCCTCGGGAACCGGGAATGGAGGGGAGGCTGTGCCTCGGGAACCCTGGGGCACGTGGAGATGGAGGAGAGGCTTTGTGTTTCCAAACACAGCTGAAAACACAGAAGTGGGGTGTTGTGTTGGTTTGGGGGTATTGTGTTGTGGTTGGCAGCACTGGGGTGTGAGCTCGGTGAGGTCTCAGCAAGGTCAGACCCATCCCTGCTGCACATCCCGCACCAAGGTGATCTTCCAGCCCGGTAGGATCATCCAGAGGTGCGGGAGCAGCAGGGTGACAGGCACAGTCAGACAGCTCCCAGTCCCTCCCTGTCCCTCTCAGCTCCATTCAGGGACACTCTTGTTGTGTCACCCCTCCCTTGGCACCAGGGCCTCTGGCAGGGACCCAGCGAGCTGGATGGGACAGAGGGAGGAAACCTGGCCCTGGAGGAAAGGCAGGGCTGGGGGAGGAACACCCCGGGACTCCTGGCTGCTCAGAAATAGCCTTGCAGAGTTCCCTGGAGAGCGGGCACACAGCGTGGGCATCCATAGGGAAACCCTCCCCTGCAGCAGCGGCCCAGACACTGTCTGGCTTCTCCCACCAGTGCTGCTTCTCTCAGCTGCTGCCCGCTGGTCTGCCAGCATCACTCCATGCCCTCTGAGTAACCCTTTCCCTCTCTGCTGGCCAAGAGTTCACCTGGGGGCCATCAGAGGGATTTCAGCTATTAGCAGAGGAGTGAAGGGGTTTTGGAGAGAACTAAACCAGCCCTGCTGCCCTGTGTGAACTGCTGGGCTGTGAGTCTGGGTCCTGACTGTCAGGCTGGGGTGTTCTGTCCTGTTATTTTATGGAATAACAAGGCATTTCCTGTACAGCAGCAGTCTGGAAATGCCATTGTCACAGGGTCTTGGTGGATGTCTGTGCTGTAGGCACTCAGCTAATCCTGGTGCATGGCTCCTGTGCCTGCGTTGCCCCAGTACAGGTGTCACTGCCACCACCATGTGTCACTGCCACCACCATGACCCCAGCCAGCATCCAGCCAGAAGCAACAGCACTGACTCACAGCCTGGGTTTAGTGTAGGAACACCAAATTGGTTTCATCTGACCATAATAAACCAATCCTGCAGCCCTGAAGCAAAATGAAGTCACAGCTTAATCCTGTGTTGCAGGCAATCAGGATGTGAGCAGGTGAAGAGCACAAGGAACTGAGTCCTCTCCAAATCCACAGCAGCACTTCAAGAGCCTTTGCAGGATGTGTTCCTGGAGAGGATGCATCCCTATGTCTGTGTGAATCCAGTCTGCTCTGGAGTGAGAGCTTCCAGACCTCCACAGTCAGTGCTGCCACTTTTCCTCTGCTAATTGAGGTATGGGAAACATGTCCAAGGTGAGCTGGTTACCTCAAAGTGAATCTTCTGAATGTAATCATATTTCTCCTCCTGCAAGGTATGCTGAGGTGGAGCTGGGGATGGGATGATGATGGATGGAACAGGCAGATGAAACAGCAACGGGGTGGGCAGGGGCAGGGGGAAGAAGCCTCTTGGATCTTGCTGCCATTTGTGGAGTGTACAAGTGACAGGAACATTTTTGGGCTATGAATACAAGCTGTGTGCTGGTGTGTGCAAGCCACAATCCTGCTAGGACAGGACACGTGGCAGCCTTCAGGAGAGAGAATTTTAAGGCAGCCTCTTCCAAACCAACCACCTTCATGTCAGTGTCTGAACTTTGTTTTTGCCATGCATTTTTTTTCTTTTTGATTGTTGCAGGGTTTTATGGCTTTTTGTGTCAACATTGGTGCTAAGATTGGGTTTATTTAGTGCTGTTTTTCTTCTGTATCCCCCCTGCTGCTGGTTTCTGCTGCAGCCAGGGCTGAGCCCAGGCCTTTGGTGTGAGCTGTTACCAGCTAGATGCTTCCATGGGCCTTTGTGGACTTAGATTTTAGTAGCAGGCAGCTGATGGCTGCAGTCCTGGGATGGACATCAGGCAGGACCATAGTGGGAGCTCTGAGCACACAGAGTCCCTGTGTAAGAGATTCATTTCAAACCACAAAAGTGTGGGAAGCCCAGCTGCTCAGCCAAGTGCTGGGCCCCAAATTTAAGCTTTTAGAAAGCTCCTTTTTTCTTTCCCTTACACGAACAGGGCAATTAATCCTTTGTACTGCTGATTATCATTCAATACACACACTGCCTTCCCCCCTCTCTAATTTGGGTGGCAGTAGCAGGGTCTTTCTGTGTGTACTCAGTCAGTATGAGGAGGTTATCAGGCTCCAGTCTGGGCAAAGCACTCTGAGGATTGCCAGTAACAATGTCCCCAGGCTCCTGAATTTGTAATCTCTCCAAGAAAACCAGGCTCAGACAGGTGGGAGAGATGATCTGGAGCTCTGCTGCAGAGAGCACTGACTCCACGTGTCTCCTCCAGGCTGGAACACAGCTTCAACTTGGGCTCAGGGGCTGGAAAGAAAATGAGGTGGAAAGGATTATGTTCATGATGGGCCATGGCTGAGCTGTGGCTGGAAGCAGCAGTAAGTTTCTCTTGGATTATTCCCTCCTCCTCTCACCCCATAACGCTTTTTTTCCCTAAAACCTTTCAAACTTGGGCTGATCTCCAACCCTTGAGAAAGAAGCAAAGCCTTCCTCACCCTGCTCTGCTGAAGTGGATGTGGAAATAAAACAAGCTGGTTATTTTTGTGCTATGAGTAAGATCAAAATGCACATGTCCTGAAAAGCAGCAGGCGCTGCTGCACAACTGACTGAGGGCACCCCCTGAACCCCCCAACTCCAGAAAAACAGCAGCCAAACCCCAAACAGCCAGCAGAGTACATGGCACACCTGGTGCTTCTCTAGGCACAGGGTATTTGGATAAGGATATTGCTTTTATTCCCTTTTTCATGTGCCATCTCTTTTATTTAACATGTGGCTAAAATAGACCATGGAGTAAAATTCCCAATTATTGAGGTAGAGGGATAAGGGCCAGGATTTCTGATCCTCTATCCCAATAAGCCTAGTTATCATCCTGGTCCTAAGAAAGAGGACAGCAAGTTTGGAAACTTGAAGGTGATATTTTGGCAAGGGCAGGTAAAACCAACACCATCAGGTTGCTTATATTGGCTTGCTTATATATGGCTTGCTTATATTTTTGTTTTCAAGGGGGTTATGAAGGATCTGTTCCATAAGGATCCCATTGCTGCCAGCTCCAGCAGCTGCCAGGTATTTGGCTGGGGGGTACTTAGGGAGGCAGAGGTTCAGAAGGGCATTCATGCATGTGCCCACTGAAATGGCATCCAAAACCACAGCTCTGGAACTTGGTTTTGTTTGGGAAACACCCCAGCTCAGGATGTATGCTTTGCTGGAGAAGAGACCTTCAGTGCTGAAGAGTAGCACGGAGTTTTCTGCTCTTCTTTCTTCTGTAATTTTATCTTGAGCAAGGGCTTGCAGACACCTTTCTGTATCTGCCTCCTTCCCTTTGTTAGTAAAAATCTGAGGGTTGGCTTTTTTGTTTTTTTCTTTTGTAGTTTCTTACTATTACTGCAATGAAAACAGTCCTCAAAAGTTATCATTAAAAGATAAAGGCAGGGAAGCACTTGCACTTCAGCAGCCTTCAAAACAAAAAAAAAAAGAAATTAAAAAAATACCGGGGTTTTTGAACTCCCAGCACTAGAATGAGCAGGATGGGATCGACAGAGGCAAGAAATCTGGTTGCTGTTTTCCCTCAGCTGCAAAGGGCAGTTGGTGTTTGTGCTGAGCAGTGGGATGAAGGGTCAGGGGGAGGGTTTGGTTTGGGAAGGGGGATCAGCTGTGCTGTCACTGCGGGACCATCCCGCCGGGTCCCTGCACCCTGCGCCTTTCGCTGCCCTTTCCAGCGCGCACTGCGATCCTGCCGGGGCTTGCCGGTGCCTTGGCTGACATTCCTCGGATCAAATGGCTCGATACGAGCCGGCTGCAGCCCTGGGCGCCCCCGGCAGCTGTACCGCCTGTCACCCAGAGCAGGGAGCGTTACACCCGGGGAACACTCGCTGCTTTCCAAGGAGCCCGAAATGGTGCTGGCTGCCTCCCGCGGGAACAGCCCCTCGGCAAACCCAGGGTGCAAATCCCAAGGGTGCAGCTCAGCAATTCAAATGTCACGATTCAGGCGCAGCTTTCTTCACCACAGCAGGTCTTACTTCCTGTATTTATTTAGTGTGAGTAACAGCAACGTATTTTTACTCAAACCCTTCTGGTTTGAGTAAAATTCTGGCTCCAGAATTGGTTTTGCAGCTCAGGCCACGGGCTTCTGTGAAGATTTCTGTGAAGATGAGCTGAAAGCAGCCCAATCCCACGGACACTGGGAGTGGCTCAGATCTGGATTTACTCTGCTTGCCTTTCCTTACCATCAGCCAAACCAAAACTTTGGATCCAGCTCCCCACGAATAGTGGCAAACTTTGGATCTGAGCTCCTGTAATAAGCAGTTGTTTGCCCTGGCTGGAGGCTTATGACTCCACAGGAAAAGATATTTCTAGGTATTATTCCTAAACATAGAATGACAGTCGAAAGAAGAACCATCTCACGTGTCCAGCTCTTTGGGTTTCTGAGGGAAATGAAAAACTAGAATGAAACAATGAATGAGACAAATAACTTTAGTCTGGTGCTATAATGAACCTCAGCAGTCTGCCTCTGTGGACAACCTGCAACTTCACTGCTACTTTGTGTAAGAACCTTAAAAAAAGCTGTGAGTTATTTGCCATATCCTCTGAAACACAACTGGAATTGAGCAACAAATTCCCAGTGGTGTAATTTGAAAAATCCCAGCCCTATCCCTAGAGGAGACAGAGCTGCAGATTAAACACATCCTGGAAAGCCTTAGGTTTCTGTGTGCAGGATGGCAGAGGGAGGATGGTTGTGTCGTGTGTCATTGAGCCCATGGAGATACCAGGCTTGGATACCAGGTCCTGGACAGTGGAGAGGTTTTTACAATCCAGTTTAATAGAAGAGGCAAAGAGAAAGGAAAAGAAATAAAGAAATAGAAGTGTGTGTGGTGTGGGGTGGCTCAGGAGACCCTCATCCCCCAAGAAGAGCACATGGAGGAGAGCAATGAGACTCGTTGGGACCCCTAGAAGGATGATTTGTTTCTACCTAACCCATCACTCTCTCCCTGTCCCCTGCCCCCCTTCCACACTTCTTTCTTTTCTTTTTCCTTGCCTCTTTTACTATTAAACTAAGTATATCAATTTTTTGGCATCAACATCTAACCTCGTTTGGCTTTAATCATATTTTTTGGGTATATCTTGAACCTTTCTGGGTTTGATCCACTTTATTTGCAGAGACTTTGTTCCCTCTGCTCTTCTGTGTTTAAACTGGATTGTAACAGAGGTTAATTGAGCCATGAGAGCAGAGGGGGATTTTGAAATATGCTCTGTGTTCTCTGCTGCTACAAGTACTCACAACGGGCCAGAATGGGGGGAAAAAAAGAAGGTAGAGTAAGATCTGGCAAAGGATTCTCATTGTCCTTGGGAGGAAAATTGAGGATGTGCACACCATAGTGCCCCAAGTGTGTGCCTGCCCAAACCTCCAGATATCTTCAAACCAGTGGATTCAGGTTTTTGCCCTGGTGTGGCAACTCCACCACATGGACAGGGTTTGTGGCCAGGTCTGAGCTTGGCATCCTTGTTGGAGCCCACCTGGCAAGAGGCTCAGCCTTGTTCCTGAAGTTGAAACAAAAACTACAGCAAATAGCCAAGAGCTTTTCCAAAATAACTTTTGGGTTCACTGTTGGGGAATTTGGCTTAGGTGAAGCTCATGAAGAAATTCCCTTTGTCTTGGTCTCTGGACAACCTTCTGGCTGCTCAAAATTTTAGCAGAAGAAATGGAGGAGACATCTGGAACCACCCTTTTGTCTTTGACTTCCCTGGTGCTTTATACCCAAATTAAGGTAATAATCTTCTGGCTATACATCTCCTCTGAGTGTAGCTAAGAGTGCAGCAAAGGAGTGAAAGTGGGAAGCACCCTTCTCTGAGCAGCAGCACATCTGCACACTCACTCTGGAGTCTGTGCAGCTTGCAGGCAGTAAAAAAAGCAGAAGCAGCTCCATCTCCCTTCCAGATGTGCACAGGCAACTGAAACAGAAACTAGGCCACAGCAAAGGATGCACAGAAGGCACACTGTGTTTGTTTTTAAGATCATCTCTCTGTCCTTTTTTCATTAAAAAGCAAATGGCATTTTCCTCATAAGCTCTCCCTTTGCAGTTCTCTAGCAACCCTTCATGTGTTAATGGGATCATCCTCACGGTGTCTTTATGGAGAGAGGAAGCTCTACAATTCCCATTTTTTAGGCTGATCAGCTCAATCACAGCAAACCACCCCACCACGTGTCCCACAGCCAGAAGCACAGCAGGGTGAGCCCCACCATCCCACTGGGATGATGGCACACCTGCAAAGGCAGCAGCACTCAGCCCCCACATCTGCTCTGCTCATTTACACCTCAGTAGATGAGCCCAGGTGGGGTCAGCTGGGATCCATATCAATGATCTCCTTACAGGTGAGGTTTCTCCTTTTTCAGAGGAAAGTGGGAAGGGAGGGGCTGATTGATGACATCCCTCTACTGACATCCCAGTCCCAATCCCAGCCCTGATTCCTTCATCTGTTCTGAGATGGGCTGGAAGAAGAGGGGAGGAATCGTGAAGGCATCCATGCAGAGTGGAGGGAACATTTCCATGACTTACAAATCTACCTTCAAGCTTGGAAAAGGCAGATTGAAACATGTTTGCAAATATTTGGCATTTGCTAGCAAACTGTGATTGCTTACTCATTCAGAAGAGGGGAATAAAGGGCCATAAAAGCAATAGACACAGCCAAAACTCAAGTGGGTCTACAAAGAGGATTCCCTAGATTTAAATTCTGTCAGTGGGGCCACTTTCCCTGTATGAAGAATAACACAATTTCCAAGTGCTATGTCACATTTAGATGTTGCGTGCCCACAGTTTTGTGAAGATTAATTATGTTTATGCCATACAGTAGAGTTTTACAGTTATCCATGGATTTCCAGGAAGAGAGGTTATTTCCTAAGGCATTGTGTTGGGCTCAGCTCAGTCCAGTAAATAAGTTGACGGCTCCCTTGGCTCCACTCCTTGGGCATTTCTTTAAGTGCAGCCTTGGAGCACACTGTTCTTAAATCAAAGCATAAAAATAACCATACCAGTATTGAGTGAATTGTGGCAGTTGGAGGAATGGAGGTAATAAACAAAGTTAAATCAGCCTGATAATATCCTGTTACCAAAGAAGAATAAGCATTACTCTCTAATGGTGAAATAGAAAACCTTTCTTGTGAGAAGGCATTGATTTTCCAAGAAAGGAAGGGGAGAACAACCCAGAGCTGTAATTCAGCATGTGTGGGCCCTGAGAGGGTATAACGATGACAACACTGAGCAAGTATCTCATCTCCAAAAGCTCAGGCTGCCTGACCTTTAGCAGTGCTTGGGATTGTGTGTCTGTTTAGGATGTCATTAAACAAGGCAGGCTTCCTCCAGCACAGCAGTGCATGGAAGTCATTGGGGCGGGTTTGGAGACTCAGATTCCAGACCAGCTACTCAACGGACTTGGAAAAGCCACAAGCCAGAAATAAACCCAACACAAAAAACTGGTTTTGGATAATAGCCCTTTACTCCATGCTCAAATTGGTAGCCTGGTTTCCATGGCATGCCCAGTGCAAATCCCAGTGCTTGGTGTGCTGGAGAGCTGAGGGTAGGATAGGAACAGCTTAAAGGCAAATTTAGATTGGCTGGAATAGTCCTTGGGATCTTGGTAGTTGGGAGAGTGGATTTTACATGATCACTGTCAGCTTTGTGTGAGAGGGAGGGTGGGATGGGAGGGAACTGCTGGTGTTCAGCCCAGGGTTTAGTGCTCTGAAGCCAGGGGTGGTGCTATGAGCACATCTGCCACAGCCAGGTAAGCTCTGGGTGGCATTTGAAAGCCACTCTATAGAGCAGAATAATGAGCGTGAAGAATTGCAGGGTAGCTTGAAGACTGACCCTACCCCCTAATTAAAATTAATTACCTACTAATTTTCTAGCTGTGATCCGTGAAACACTTGTTGCTGATCCCCAGACAGATGGCTAGTCACATAGGGTGGGCTTCTCCTCTCTGTTTCCATCTGCTATATTTCATTAAGACAGCTAAAAATAAAAATATCTCTAATGTTATCTTTCCATGCAAGTTACTGCTACAGTGACTTGATGCAACTGTGAATAGAAGATTTTCCAAAAGACAAGATTTTCTTAATTTTTGATCTGTGGCATGAAAAGTAACTGCAAATCCCTACATGAGATACATCATGGGAACTATGCCTGCTTCTAAGTGGTATTTATCTATAATAGTCAGCTCAAAACAATTTTTTTTCTGCTATAAGAAGAGAAAAGAGGCTGCTGTCTCTTTTGAGCAGAAGAAATTGCTATTTTTAGGCTCTAACCAGTTGTAGATGGTGCCTACGAAATGGAGATGTAATCAAGGAGATCCTTCAGGCATGAAATCTTTCCCTCTGTAGAGAAGGAATACCTCCAGAAACAGCTTTTCTGCACAGCTCCAAGCCTCCTGTCAGCAAGCACAGTGCCCAAAATCCCCCTTAGGGGGAATGCATTTTGGGGAGGTTGGTTGGTTCTGTCTTTCACAAATTTTTTGGCTATAGCTGAAGTGTCTTTGTGAGTGGAGAAACTGGGTTCTTGCATACATAGCTCTTACAATTTCAGTGTGTAGTTCCTGATATATTGAAGTGTTTTCCTGGCAATTTATGGTCCCCTCCACCCAGATTGCAACTTACTTATTTTCCAAAAGGGACAAAAGCCTGAACTGTTTCTTTCTAGTCTTTCCATGCCTTTTCCACAAATTCTCTCAGGAAGACAGAAGCTCTCCCCTCTTTCATGATGAAGTCCCAGTATGTTTTAGAAAAAGGAACAAAAGCCCCAAAGGAAGCCCAAACAGAGAACAGGCAGTCCAGCAGTAGCAGTCTGGTGTATTGAGGAGCTCCTTCTGGACACTTGGTCTCCAGAACTTTGGATGAAATCTGGGGCTGGTTTCTCAGACTTGGGTTATTTTTATCCTCAACTACACAAGCCATCGCCCTAGACCTTCTGAATGGTTACTGCAGATATTTATGTGGATGAAGAGCTCCATAGCTTCACCCTTTCAGAGTTTTCATGGTCTGAAGCCAGTGTGCTATTTTGGACCCCACAACCCAAATCACCACTCCTGCCGTGTCTCAGTGACACCGCCCGCGGCACAGAACCTTCGTTCTCACCCCTTCTTCATTAGTTGCTTCAGCCTGGAAAAGCAAGCAATTTCCTCACTCTCCTGGCAACATTCCCACGAGGAAATTCCTCCTCCCACACAGCCAGTCACACAATCCTTCCTCCTCTTGCACCAGGCCATTTCCCCATTGCTCGGGCTCTGGCTGCTCACCCCAGCCCGTCACCCCGGGAGAACCTTTGGCTCCATTTGTGTGCCTGTTCTTTCTCCTCCAAGAGCAGCTATTTGAGTTCCACCCTAAGAGCACACTGACTTAGGCCCCAGTTTAGCAAAGAATTTTATCACATGCTCAAGTGTAGTTGACTTAGACCTTCAATCTGTTTTTAGCTTATCAGAGCAGGGGTGGGTAGAGCCCTTGTCCTCTTACGCACGGCCCGGGCCCGGGAAGCTCAGCCGTGGGTGAGCAAAGAGCAACGTGCCTGGAGCTGAGCAGGAGCTCAGATAAGCAGGGCTGCTGAGCTGGCCTCCATCCAGCCACTCTGCCATGTCTTTTAAGGCCCAATTATCTCCACAGCACGCTGCAGATGTGTCAGCCCCATGGTGTGACACACTGCAGGTTGTTGGGTGCTCCCACCCCAACTCACCACCTCTGCACGGTCACTAAACTCTGCCTAGTCTGTGTCTGGCTCAAACTTTGCCTTGGGTATTGGGAATCCTGAATAAGGACTTCGGGGTTAATACTTAGTAACTTCAGAGCAGAGAATGTGGCTAAAGTAGGCAAAACCCAGTGATTGCCTCCAGTTCAGACAAAAGGTAATCCAGCAGTACTACAGTGAGTATTTCATTCTGCTTTAAGCACAGCGAGGCTGGACACAGGAGCACCTCACTTTCCTGTGGGGCCTCATCAGAACAGAATGTGGCTTAATGACAATGGCTAAAGAAACAGGAAGACACCACGGATATCACTGAGCCACTGAGGACATTTACCTTCAAAGCCTGGCATATTTAATTCAGCTCATATAAAAATTCCAGTGGTGAAGGGTGGAGAAAATTGAATGCTGAATGAAGACTTTTGTTTTCTTGAACAGAGCTGAAATTAAGAAGAAGGTGGGTGGTGACGATCAGATTTCTCCTATAGGTCAGAAGTTCAATGTATCATCAGATTTCATGTCATGGGGCTGCTCTCTTCCTAATTACATCCAGCCAGGACTCTGCACATCACTGAGCTTTTACTCTGGGCTCCCTCCCTAAGATATATACTGTAGTCAGAATGGCTACTAAATAACTTTAAATTTAGTATTTTTAAGGGTGAATCATTACCTTTCTATTCTTCAACACAGCAGAAAATGAAATTAATTGCTGGCTTGTGTTCGTGTAAAATAGAAAAACAAGTATTTAACTGGACTGTTCCTACAGCAAGTTTATGTTGTACAGATTTACTACAAATATTAAGCTACAAGCCTCTGGTAGCTGTGATCTTGGATTCAAAGCTATCTGGGATCTTGCAGGGATAGAGGAACCAAAACTCTGTGAAATGTGGCCTGAGGGCTCATGGCCTGACTTCGGGTGGAGGGTGGATGAAGGAAGGGGCTGAGCTGGGTTTGTTCTGTAGGTGGGAGGGGAATCTGAGCCAGCAGCACTCTTCACACAGGTCCTGAGTGACCCCACTTCATAACTGCATGCATTATTCATGCATCTTGGGGAGAGAAACTATAGCCACATCTCCAGCTGAAAAAAACCCCAACCCCAAAAAGCTGTAATAACTTAGCAGTTAGCTGATGACTGACTTTTTGAATAATTTAAGTTCAACAGGGACATCCATGGTAGACTAGCATGACCTCCTATGGACATCTGTTCATGTGCAGAATGAAATGAGGCTGAGGGATTGTGTGAGCTCTCTGTTTAGCCAAATGACAATATTAAATTATGACAGAGGAACACAAGCTCTTAGGCAATGATATTGTGGGGCAGTGTCTGAGAATCAAGCTGGGGATCTCACCTCCATCCAGCAGCTAATGAAGGTTAAAGTACCAGTCCTAACCCAAGTTTCCATGGTGTGTGTGTCCTGCAGAGCACCTTCCAGCACACCTCTGCTTTGAAGAGCCTCTGCCTCATGTGGGAATTAACTCTCAAGGAATTTTTACCCTTCCTGCACCCAGGGCAGACCATTTGTGACCTGCAGTGCGTTCTCTCCTTGCCAATTCATCTCCCAGACATTTTCATACCGGAAAAAAAGGTTTTCATAGGTTTCAGCACATTCTGGTTTCCCGTGTGAGGAAAGATGAGGCTTTTGCTGGTGCTGTAGGACAGCTCTGAGATGCAGCTTGGGAAGGCAGTGCCAGCTTGCACAAGGGGGGCTGCACAGAAGACACGTCTGTGTTCCTCAGATGATACAAATTTCTCTGAAAGCCAAGAAACCTGAAACTGCAGTGGCAACTCAGACTTCCTCCTGCGATGGAGTTGAGGCAGGCTAATTTTAGTCACCATGCGCTATGCAAATCATCATTCTGGAGCTGAGTTTATTTTTTAAAGTGCTGACTGCCAAACTTGCTGCAGGGCATAGACTCTTCACATGGGTCTTAAAGAGGTTTGAAACCAGCTCTTCAGTCGGTGGTGCTACGTTTCAGCTGGAGGGGGGTCAAAAGGGCTCTGTGAGGAAAGCAAAATTCCAATAGGAAAGGTCTAGGTGACTAGTTTAGATAATATACTGATTTTTTTAGCTGGCCAGAATGAGCTGTTGGTGGTGTTTTCTGAATCTATTTTTGATTCTATATATAATTTTTCTTAATTTCCCCCATGAGCTACCATGGGCCAGCAAGAGATGCTGGGAGTGCTGGCATCAGCATCACACTCAGGGTCTGCAGATAAAGGAAGCAGATCACTCCTAGGTTTGAGATTTGCTCTAAATATTTGGCACATTCACAGAGTTCACTTTTAAGTGGGATTCATCTGACTTCCTTGGAAAGAAGCAGTTCTTTAAAACATTATTAGACTGTGATTCATGGCACTCATTTCAAAGGCAGAGGCAGACATGGGGAACATGAAGAAGCAGCAAGGCAGGGTACCCTTCCAGGAAGCCCAGTAAATTCTTACATTTCTCTTTAATATTAAAGGATTTAGCATGCATGCTTTTATCTGATAACTCTCACAATGCCTCTATCACAAGTCATGCTGTGGCTGAATTGTTCTTTATGTTTAAATGAAACAATTCTCCATTATTTCATGTCATGAAGGTCATGGAGACCTTCAGGAATTTTCCTTTCTCAGCTTTGAGGATAACCACTTCCAGGTTTGAGGTCTGACCCATAACCTTCAAGGCATTCATCCATCCAAAAGGGTCTGCACAGACCTGAGTGCAGAAAGGCACTTGGAGTCCTGAACTCAAAATTATGTGAGACAGTAAAAGCAGGAGCTTGTTTTCAACTGTGAAATTATGAAACTTGTGTTTTCTGCAGCTGATCTTCAGTCTAAGTGCTTTGGATGTGGGCCTCAAGCACTAGTGAGTGGTCAAAGGAGAAATTCTCCTTGGACTTTGCTCTGGGTTTTAGGCAGGACTAAGAGGAAAGAAATGTGCATGGAAAAAATTTAGATGCAGAAGTTGTGAAACATCTATTTGCATTTAGGACATGAGAAGGGGCTACACTGAATTCCTCTGAGTGCAGGGAGCTGCAGCATTGTGCATTTATTTCCATTCAGGTACTGATTTTGTAGGAGTCCAGCAATGCTCAAAGACACCACCAAGATTAAAATAATTAACTGCAGGACTGTGTGTACAACACATAGCAGTTCCACAGCCACTGGAAGGGTGGGATTGAGGAAAAATATCTTTTCTATCATAAAAGCCTGGAAGAATCCAATTCCTTTGTGGGGACTCAAGGAGCTGATGGGTGCTGAGTGTCAGTGGCTCTGTGCAGAGCCTGGGCAGCCACCACGGGGGGCTGAAGGCCATGCAGGAGGAAATGATTCAGCTGCTTAATTCACATCTTCCCAAAAATATATCTTCCATGATAGTGGAGCCAAGTCCCAGTAAAGAGCCTGTGTGGAGATGAATGGTGTGTCTCTATTTTTGTACATTTTCTGTGTCATTTCATCGTCCCTCAGCTTCATATTAAATCTGACCTTTCCACTGCACTTGACTGGGGAGAGGTAATCACCTGCTTTGCTTTCTTCAGGGTTATACATCATTGTGTGTGACAGGTAGATAAGTGCACCTGGAAAATATGGTTGCATGTGAGACTAGGCAGGAAAAAATATCTGTGAGCAGGTCAGGATCCACTTGAAGAACTGCCAGACCTGCCTGAGTGCAAATACATTTTTCAGGCTGGATGTTTAACTCCCACTGGCTCCTGTGGAAACTCAGCAATTGCAGAAATTCTTCTTTTGCTTTAAACAGTGGAGAGAGACTCCAGTGCCCACTTGCATAGCCCTGAGCAAGCATGGGGAAAGAGGGTTCTGTGACTGATGATGTTGCAAAGAGTTGGGAAGTTAGGAAGGAATAAAAGAAATATTTTAGGTCAGATGCAGTGGCTAGGGATGGATCTAAGTACACACTGTGCAGCTCATGGTCTGGAACTGAGGCTGTGACTTGCACAAAATAAACATCACCCAAAAGTAACTAAATACCAAAGTGCATCCTCAAGCATTAGGGGAATATTCCCTGGGGATAACAATAACCTCACAAAAACAGCTCTGTTAGAGCATTCTTAAAGAAATTCAGAGATCTCTTCTAATTAATGCAACTATAAAATACATTAATCTAGTGTAGATTTGATTTGTTTCACACTGAAGCTGTTACTTGCTGGAACATGGTGACAATTCTGAAATGATGGCAGAGCTAATCAAGCAGGAGAGGTGAAGGGACACGGTGTGGCTGCTGTTTGTGTCAGGCAATGCACACCTTTCTGAAGCAGTGTCTATTATGTACATCTAGAAGCTGATTTCCACTAGGATCAAAGTTACATTTGATTATTTTTATTGATCTTTATAGTATCTTGATCTAGTGCTGTCAGAGTGCCTGGATATTCAGGCTATCACTTCTAACAAGCTGCAGGTGGGACAGGGTCAACTGCAGCAAATGCAAGAGCAGGGCTTGCTTGCACAAGGGGAGGCTTGAAAGCCCTTAATTAAGGTGAAGAAAACACCTTGGTGTCACAGCTTGTTCTGCTGGCTTTTCTCCTGTAGCAGCTCTACTTAATGCAGAAATGATCAAAGATAAAGCCAAGTTGATACAGAAGCATCATCCAACAAAAACAAAGGCAGTTTTGCTAATATTGATTTGAAAATACTCATTAATTAGGCTAAGGTAAATGTGGGCTTGCTAACACTCTTTCCCCCCTCTTCCTACCCAAATGGGACCAATTATCTCTCTAATTATGATGTAATTGTGTAGCCTTGGGATCATTGATTACAGATGCACTCCTTGTCTCACTGTTTTGCCTGAATCCAAGCAGAAGAGAGGGATGCTCCTCTGGGATGTGCTGCTATTCTTTTGGCTGCAGCCTTGACCTCAGAAATGAGGAACAGAAAGAGGTGAGTAAGCTGAGCTATTTATAGCTGAACTAATTATTTTGATGTGCTATGACAGCAGCAGAATCTGTTTTCTCTTCACTCAATTAATGGCAATGGAAGAGGCTTTCAGTACCCTTTAACAGTGTTTGTTGGCTGCAGCACAAACCTTTTCTGAATGCCTGAAGATGCAGGATTTTGAAACACAGGAACAGGGAGCATGAGGTGTGTTGTGTTTTTGGCTGCCATGAGTAGCACCGAGGAGCTGAAAGGGGGGTGCTGCTGTGAAAGGAAAAATGCACAGTTTGGAGGGAAGGTGGCAGACAGCAAATCTGTGCAAACCCCTGTGTAAAATTCTACAGGATAAAGCTCAAGTGGCTTCTTGTAAGGTGCTTGGTGGACACCATGGAGTTTGAAATACAAAACTTTACTATTCCCAAGTGGGGAAACTGAGGCAGAGTGCTTGGCAAAGGTTGCAAAGCAAGTTAATGGCTGGGGAGTGGCAATCTGGGCCCATGGTCTCTGCATCCATTCAGAGAAGATGGACTCACACTGGGTTTTTCCCTGTCCCTTTCCTGCCACTGTGCTGTTCCCAAGCACAAATTCTGGGAGGGGTGACCTGCTGGGCTGCAAATAAACTGGGAAAGGTGGAGGGGACAGAGGAGGATGTGTTGGCTGAAACTTTTCTTGCCCATTACTCAAGATTTCAGCAATAAAAACCTCCCCCTGAGCACTGTGATGTGTTTTCTAGGTCTTGGAGGAAGTTGTTAATAAAAGCTGTTGCTGCTCTCTGTTTTTTGAGCTGGACAAGATAGACTTGTTCTTATTTTAAATTTTTGGGTTTAAAAAAAACACATGGAGTGGTTAATTATATTTACCCAGGACAAAATTTGAAATCCTATTTTTTTTGTGAGTTATTTGTGGTAGGAAAGCACTGTTGAAGCTCCAGGCCTGCCTCTCCAAGGTTTATAAAACAGCTTTCTTCCTTGTTCCTCTCCACACTCTGGATGTTCCACAGCCTGTCCCTCTCCATGACCACAAAACTCCTGCCAGAGGATTTGCTGTGTGTTCCAAGGCTTGCTTCACTGTGGAAAGAGAGGAGGAAAAATATCCACTCTCTCCTCCTTTTACAGCTTTGATTGGGTTCCTGAAACCTGTGCACTTCTTAGATTGCTTTTGGTGACCTTTAAGGCTCTCAGAAAGCAGGTGCTGTTTGTGAAGCCCTTCTGTGGCTGTAGCTTTGTTTCCCTTTGATTTCTCTTTTTTAAACTCCCGGGTCAGGCAGTTGCAGGTACAGTGCAATATTCATGAAAGGCTGATTTATGCAGGCACAAGGCTGTGCAGCAGGATTACAGGGTACTGCATGTTATATGCAGCTTTAATTTCTTTTTATGACCAAAAGATACAGCCAAAGTTTCTGAAATGTGGAATTTATGAGAGCTTCATTCATGCAGGGTTTAAAGGGCCCCTGTCTCTGTGCCCTGCTCAGATGGGGTAAGCAGTCTGTGCAGCCTCTGCCAGTGAACAAAACTACATAAAAACACACCCAGAGCAGGCAGCTGGACACTGAAATGGCCTCTGCCCGCAGAGTCCAGGCGCTTCTGAAGGATCTGAGCAATCCCAGCCTTTCTCTGAGTTACAGAAAAACAAATTCTGTGAAATATTTGAGTCAAAAATCTTCCAAGAAGGCCTCTTCTGTGCAGTGCAGAGGTTAACTTCAGGGCTTCTAAAAGCTATGATATTGTAAACCAAGTAGCAGAGGGTATTTGTGGTAAGTTCAGATATTTGGTGCTCTCAGCCTCCTGCCCTGTGCACTCATAGACACCATTTGCTCCTCTTCTGGCTTAATTCTGCACTTTGTATCTTACCTGCAAGTCCTTTCTTCTGAGAAGAAGCCTCTCTGCTCACATGAGGAGCAGGATTTGTGTGTGTCCAGCAGCTCACCAGGCATTATTATCCACCTGGAATTTGCATTGGAGATTATCAAACAGCCTAGCATAAAAATTCAAGATATTAGATTCAATAACATGGCCCAGGAACAGAATATGCATGTCTGATGTGGTGAATTACCCAGCCCTCCCTTTCTTGGAGTGTTACACATTACATTACGTGTACTTGCATGCCACAGGGCTATTTTGGGGAGAGAGATGATTCTGTGGAAAGTCACTAAAGTTTTTGTAGAACTGGAATCATTGGTGTATTCAAAAACCTGTCAGCGGGTTCCTGATGGAGATGCCCCTGGTAGCCTGTGGCTGTCTCCAGCTCCAGAGCCCTTGGGGAGGATGAAGGGGACCTGTCCCAGCTTTCATGAGCTCAGTGGAGTCATTGCCAAGTCTGGTGTATCACAGCAAGGCTCTTTCTGCTCCCGGTGCCCCAGGATGGTCAGAGCCCTGATCCTCTCCTTACACACATTGCAACCACCCCTGAGCCCAGCCTGGACAACTGGAAAAAGCCTTACCCATCTTCAGCTTCTATTTCTGCAGGAGGGGAGCTTTTCTTTCCATCTTCCCTGCCTGCCATGCCATCCAGGAAAACAAAAAGGCTCAGCTAACATCTGCTCTTTTCTCCTCCTACACGCAGGCTCTTTCTCGGCTCCCTATTAAACCCCTTCCCACGCAGCGGCGTAGGCAGATCCCTCATGTACATCTTGGAGTACAAATTTTATCCCCCCCCCCATCCCTCGGGAGCAACATTTGCAAGAAGTAGTCACTTCTACTGGTGAGGGTTTATTTTTGTTCTTTGCTGAGAGTTTTTGCTTGTTCTCCAAGTGCAGTCCCTCCCCCGGCCGGTGCTCCATGGGGCTGACCAGGGATGCTCCTGGAGACCTTGTGTGGGGGTGGGAAGGGATCCAGCAACGATGGAGAGCATTCCAATCGCTGAGCTGTGCTCAGGTGCATTTACTTCTGCCAAGAGGGGTTACTAAGGAAACAAGGAGACAAATTTCTGGGAAAAACGCAGACGTTCCTGATGAGCAGCAAGCGCTACACGTGTCCTTCAGCTGGGGTGTTTGGGGTCTGTTCTTTGGTCCCCTGGAATTGAAAAGTGTCTGATTGTTGAACCTGCCTTCACTCTCTTGTCCCTAGCTTGTTCCTGGGCCAGTTGCAGGGTGCTGAGCCTCCACCATGTAACACTTAAGCTCTGAGTCACTTCTGCTTCTGGCAAAGGGAACGGGAGAATCCATCTGGGCTCGTTCCATCCTGGAAAACTTGCCATGTTTTGCAATTTAATTTGCACTTGGGGTTTTTTTTCTGTTTTGTTTTGTGGTTTGTTTTTTTTTTGTTGTTTCTCCCCCAATCAGAGCAGGCTGGCTTCTCCTGAAGCTGACATGGCTTATTGTTGCAAGAAGAAAATGCCCATCAAAGTAAATTTTGCTGTAAGGTTTAATCCAAACAATTCCAAGCTGAACAAAGATGCTGCTGTGCAGGGAGCTCTGCAGAAGATGCTCAGCTGTTTCCCACAGCCCCATTCAAGCCCCAGTTGTTGCCAGTCATCAGGTTAAGTGTACCTTGCATTGTTCCTGAGGCTTTTATGGAGGAAAAAAAGTTCTGTAGGGAATTGCCTGAAGGGTACAAACTAAAGGCAGAGGCACTGGAGGAGGCTGGACTCGCTGCTCTGGTCTCCTGCACAGCTCAGGGGATGTGAGGCCGGTTTTGTGGTGCTGGACCTTGGACTGTGCAGGCAGGACTGGAAAGCAGAAACCTGCAACTCCTCCAGGACTTGCCAGTCAATGGAAATGAGTGATTTACTGTGGCAGAAATAGTAATTATCCTTGGAAATGAAACAAAATGATTAATTGTGTCATAAGCTGCAATCTCAAGAGCACCTACTTCATAACATCAGAACAGAAAGGGTTTTAGATTTAGTGTTACTCTGGAAGGGAAAATACATTTTTCAAGTCAAGTAATCAGATCCACATACTGAAAACAATTCAGAAAATGCTGTAAATGGAACATGAATAGGAGCAACATCATTAAAAAGGAACATTTCAAAAGGATTTATAATCCCCAAATGAAGTTGTCCAGTACAGAAGCAAAGAATAAGAATTATTTGTTTTTAAATTTTAATTGTGTTTCCTGAATAGTATGCTTAGTTTGGGGAGATGTGACACAATTGTGTATTTTCCCACCATTCAGAAAATACATCCAAGTTATCACAAGGAGCTCTTGCTCATTAAAAAAATAAAAATCTAAACTTGCAAACCTGATGGGTTTTGCAGTGTCATTAACTTGGTGACTTCCAGGGTGTTTAACTCAAACAAAGGGAAGTTGAAAGAGAATGGTTCAGTTTATCTTACTATATAATTTTTTTTCCTGTGAACACAGAAAATTACAAGTGACAGTTTATGTGTTTTTTGATAGATTTACAATGCCATTAGATTGCACCAAGGCCATACTGAAGACATATTTCTTTTAGGCTTTGCTATTGAGAAATTTAAAATGCCAGTTCATTGGAAATTAATTCCAGAAGAAAAGAAGGTAAAAGTTTGTTATTCTTCCATATTAGCTATTCCTGCTAACCCTTGTGTGCAAATGGCAGTGGGCACGGGGAGAAATGGAGAGACTTGTAGCAACATATTTATTTTGCAGCAGGGAAAGGCTGTGTGGAATTTGTTTTATCTGCATGGGAAGGTCTCTGTTGTAACCAGTGACAAACATCTCTTGTCCAGCTCTGATGGTTTTTAGTGTTAGGAAGGGTGTGTATGAAGCAGATCAGCTTCTTCTGGAGGATCAGTGATTTTCCTATGGGCAAGAACAGATTTTCCCCAGGCACTGAGGTGCTGCTCCATCCAACCAGATCCACAGAACTGATCCAGAGTGGAAATCCATGAAAAGTCCCCAGAGCAGCTGCAGCTTTGCTTACCCTTGAGAGGAATAAAGTGTTTCACACAACTGCATTTACCCAAGGGGTTGTGCTGCTTTAGGGCTCCGTTTCAAACAGAATTCCCAAGGCAGGTCCCTGGGGGATGAGATGAGGTTGCCTCTCCTGGGGCATGCAGAGGTGCCTGAGGCACATTGAAAGCTGAGTTTGTCCTCACTGTGGTTTTGGGACAGTGCTGGTACCAAGGACAAAAGGGAAAATAAAGGAAGTTTTTTGATTGGAAGTTTCATAGCTTGTTTCAATATCCTTTATATTGGCTTTTGGAAGCAGTTTTAAATTACCTGAAATGCAGTTGCACACCATTTCCAGCAGTCTGACCTGGGATATCACTATTTTGCACTTTTTAATAATGATGGAAAATTCCTAAAGTGAGGGTAACACTGAATAGTAGTTTGGATTCAATTATTTTGTTTGTCTGGTATTTATAATATTATTAATATTATGGCACTGTTTTAAAACCAGAACAGCTGAGCCAGCAAACATGGTCACAGATTCCAATTTAGTAGATCTTTCATTATCTTCCTGGGAAGGGGAAAAAAAGGGACAATATTTTCCTAAATATTGCTGCCTGATACCCAATCTCTGGGCAAGTATTGCTGAGCTGAACTTGCTCTGCTTTGGCAGCAGCACAAACCCCTCTGAACTACCAGATCTCATGGGTTCACAGGGTGGTCACAAAGAGCCAGTGATGGAAATATTTTTGGGATGAGCTGGGATTCCCTCTGAGATCCCAAACAGCACAGGCAGTGTTGCTATTTAAAACAAATTTGACGTTGCAGAGGACAAACCCACCCAGCCCCTGGTTGTTCCTTATCCAGCTGCAGCTCAGCACTACCAGGATCAAAGGTTTTGTCAATTATCAGCAAGTTCAGAGCCCCACAAAGATGAGTTTGAGTTTAAAATCCTGCTGGAGTTTGGCCAGATCCATTTTGGGTTTTTCTTGTACAGCAAAACCACAGCACAGCTTCAGCCCAATACTGATGGTGACAAAGAATTGCAAAATTCCTGTTTTTGAAACCTACTTCTCCAAATAAATAGTGAGTCACCCAGGCTTCATCCAAATGCTCTGGTTTCTTAAACAGGCCCAGCCCTAAAGCTCTGGCTCTGAGCAAACAGCCTCTGTAAAGTTTGGTTTGCTTAAAGCATTCCATTAAAAAAGAAAAAATTAAATAAAAAGCTGGTATAAAGTTAAAAAAAAGCAAAACCGTGAATGAAGGGAATTTCTGCCCTAATTTTTAAGAGATTGTATTTGTGTATTTCTTTATTTATTTAAATTTAAAACCATCCCTGGACATTGTCCGTGCTGAAAGAAGTGTTTTAAAACCAAAGCAAAGCTGTTCAGCCTTCAAGAGCTGCTGTCAGGGAGAAAACACTGGCATCTGCTCTTCCTCCAGTCTTTGGTGTGAGGGTTTCACTTCAGCCCCCTGAAGGATGTGCAGATGCCCACCTTGCCTCTCTGGCTTCATCCCTGCTCCTGGATCAGCCACACACCTGATCCCGGTGTGCCTGGCAGTCTGGGGAACAAACCCAAAGCTCCATCAACTCCTCCAGGCCATTTTTTCTATTTCACTTCTCCATGCACTCAGAAGGTTTTTACCCAGCACATTTATTATTTATTTGGATGCTGAATGGCCAGTGGGTCTATCAGAGACTTGATATTTAAGCCCTGTAGGGAAAGAGCCACTGGAGCGTGGGTCTGTTATCCCAAACTGAGCAGGGTTGTCTTCATCCAGCACATCTCTCAAAAGGTTTTCCACGAGACACCACTGAGACTTCAAAGCAGGGTTTTCCTGCAGTGGGAGATGTGGAAATGCACTCCAGCATTTGCTCTGGTGCTCACACAGACAGCCAGTCCCAGCAGGAAGGGCTCACCATCCCTGAGGGTGTTGGGAAGTGACAGCACAGGGCTCCCTCTCACTTGCCTTCTGCAAAACCTTATGCTGCTGGCATCAGGAAAGTCCTAAAAATTTGCTTTCCCCCAAATCACCTGTGCAAAAAACCCCTACAAAAAACAGATTATGCTTGTCCAGCAGTGGGGCAGCAGGGCACTGTGAGCTTCAGCAATATCAGTGGTGACTCTGATTTATTATTATTTTTTTAATCCTTTAAATATTTATGGCAAATCACTCGGGAAGGAATTCTTTGTCATTCTTTTTCACTGCTGATAGAATTTTAAAATCAAACTTTGAGGAAAGCACCTGATTATAGTCACTTTATAGCAAGAAAAAAGCCCAGGTCAGATGTGCAAACACCTGAGGTTTATTTTTGGGCCTCTCAAATTAATAGGAAATACAACTCTCCTAAAGAAATGACATTTTATTTTGAGCTGTTGAGGAATGCTGCATAAACCATAAATGACAAGAAGGCTGTGTGTGTTCAGGAAGGTGTTTGGCTGGGGAGGCTGATTTTTGGGATGTGCTGGGTGCATATTCAGGGTTGAGCTCCATGGCCAGGTCAGTAGCTTTAGGCTGGGACCAAGGCAGGAACAGCCACGTTTCCTCCTGTTTCAGGTCACTGAGTTTATGTACCCAAGCTCCAAATCAACCCAAGTTGATTTGAAATGCTGCCAATCTGGCCTAAGATTTGCAAGTCTAAGTCTAACCAGGAAATCTCCTCTTGATGAAAGTCAGGGGAGGGGGAGAGGACAGGATCTCTGTATTATATGACCTTCAACAATTCTACCTCCAGTGAGTTTTGCATTCAAAAGGCACATTTAAAAAAATGTAAAGGTTTGCAAAGCACAGCTGTATTTAATTTCTACCTCAATTTCTACCTACCATTCCATTTCTACCCAAACTTTGCTGGTTTGTATTAAGATATCTGAGAATGTGCAAGTCCCTTTATCAAACCTTTCCCATGAAACCTCTCTTTTATCTGTGAAAAACCTCCTGGCAAGCCCCCCAAAGGCACTGACACCAAATCCAGCTGAGATGTGGTCATCTGGGGATGACTCTGCCATGCTGGCATTGGGGATGGGGGCTGGTTCCCTGTGGAGGGGACACCATCATTCCCCCGAGCTGGAATGGAAGCCCAAAACCCCCAGGGATGCCTGTCTGGGACAGAGGTGTGACTGATAAGTTTGGATTTGCACAGAACTGGTTTGGCAGGTCTGAGGCATGAAGGTCAGGGAGAAAGGGAATGTGGGGCTATTTATACACGGGGAGCTCGTGGCTGAGAGCAGCAGTGTTTGATCGAGGACCTCTCCTGGCTGGAAGCCTCAGCACCCAGGGACACACACAGAGCCTGGCCCACAGTGTGTCTGCTGCCAGCAGCTTTTCTCCCACCCTCTCCAAAATAATTGTGGGGCTGGATCTGCCTGGCTTGGTAGCAGCATTGTTGATATGTTTTGGGGGGAAATCCAGCACAATTCGTGTCCCTGCAGCTGAAGCATCTCTCATCTATGTGCAAATGCTGAACTGGCACAAGGCAAAGTTTCTTTTTTTAAAGCCCAGTCCTGGTTTGTGCAGTTTAATGATTTCCTCAGATATCTTTTTAGTTATTTATTTCCACTCTCTAAAGGCTTTTGGCTCTTTAATATTTTTAATGGTATTTTCTGAGCGTGTTCTCAAATTAAATGTTGCTGAAAGCTGCCTTGCTTAGGAGGATAGGGGTTTGCAGAGCACTTGGGCCTGATTCAGCAAAAGCACTTGATTATCTTCAGTTTAATTTTCCAAAGTAGTTAAGCACATGCCTACAGCAAGGTATGTCCTTAAGTCCACCTCTGCTCAGCAAAGCATTTAAACACGTGCTTTGCTTTAACCAGAGACAAGGGAGTTGGAGCATATGCTCAAATATTCCTCAAACCTGGGACCTGAGCAGCTCTGGCAGATGATTACCCTCCTGCCTTTCTAGAACTGGTGGATCTGTCACACTGCTAAAAAACATTAAAAAAATCCATACACCTCATAGTATGGTATTTCTGGTAAAAGCAAGAGCAGCTCCTCCCCAGTTTGGGGCTGGGGGACTTTGGGCAGGGCAGGGGTGATGCTGTGGAGTGAGAGAAGCTTTGTGGCTGTGCTGTTGTCTTGCTCTATATTTGGATGTTGTACAGGCACAGTGCAGGTCCCTGTGTGAAGCCTGTGGGTGTTGCTGAAATACAGATAATAAATGGCTTGTGTGGTTTGACAGAGGCCACTTTGCTGAGTACATCCAAGGCCTGTTGCCTTTCCTGGCTGTGCTGGGGGTTCTCCAGCACCCTTTCTGCTCTAAGGCTTCAGGTGTGATGGTGTCTTTAAGACTGAACCTCACTGAAGGGAAAGCTCAGCCTGGAGAGGTTCAAGGTAGGTTTTGGCACTTTGTCAAAATGGTCAGCAGAGATGGTCTGATGCTGAGTTTAGCAAAACCAGACAGGCTGGGAGCAGCAGGGCTTCTCCCAGGATCACCTGTTTGGTTCATGTGCTGAGTCCCTCTGTAAAGTGGGAGACTGACAGCCCTTGGACTCCCAAATCAAATTATCCTGGAAAGCAGAAAGGCTCCAAGCCTTGGCTGAGCCAGAACACAGTATTTTCTGTGACTCAGCAACTGGCTTAAAGCACAGCTTCCCTAATCCAAATTTGGAAAAAAAGTGCCATTCAGGTTTTTGACCCAGAGCTGCTGTTGTCCCGTGGCTGCCACAAGCACAGGACCAGTGGCCAGAAGGGATGGCCCCATCCTGTGTGTTGCTGCCTGCTCCACGTGAGCAGGCACACATCAGCTGTGGGTAAATAAACACTTTACTTCTGTATTCAAAATAAAAAAATCTCTTTAAGAACACCGAGCCCAACACCAATGATCCCAAGTGCTCTCCCCACTGCTCTCTCTGGTGTGACAGCATCACAGTGACCAGGATCCAGGTGAGCACTGGGGGTGCTGCCTCCCATCCTCCACTTGGAAACCACAGGAGTGATCAAACACAGCTGTTACAGCAGCACTTTGGGCTCATTTGCTGGTGATTTGGGTAAAAGTTTCATTTTCCACCATACGGAGCCTCCTTGTTCCCACTAATAAAACCAGCTGCTGATCACGTAGTTCCAGCACCAGGGGAAGGACTGGGAAAGAAGAGAAAATGGATAAAAAAATTTGCTGTCAGTTTTCCAATGGGGATGATCCAACTACCAGAGGAAAGATCAGATCTACTCCCAGCTGTCCAGCTGAAGCTCATCCTTTGGATGGGACAAAGCAAAATTCTGGATCCAGAGAGCTCCTGAGGTTTTTTGGATTCAGGAATCCACCCTGGTTGAAGATGTAGCTCCCTCCTCGCCTGTGCTTCCCCTCTGTGTGCCTTGCAAAGCTCTGTCAGTAAAGACTCTGTTTGCTTTCACCAAGGCAGAGAGGACATTTAAAAGTCCCCCTGTTTTTGTTTTTTTTTCTGAATATATTCCTTCCCTGCCAAGCTCTTGGCTATTCCTATCTTCTTAAAAAGTCTTAAAAAAAAAAAAAGTTGTTTGTGGGGCTAATGGTATGGAATGAGCTAAAGCTTTATGCCATTTTTAGCACTTTTGGAACAGAGAGAATTGGAGGATCTGAAAATATAGGCTTAATCGCCCCCAGGAAAGACTGCCATAATATTTTGGGTTGCATAAGCAAACTAAATTGGAAATCTGGAATCTATTCAAGACCTTTTGATCAGGGAGCTTTGCAAGTGCAGAAAAGTAAAAACACAGACAGATGGGGATTAGAGTTGAGCATCAGGAGAATAATTTCCTCTTTTAATTTCAGTTCCGCCAACATATAAAAAGCATTAACAATCCAGTTACGTAATGTGCATCAGAGCCTGGCTGGACAGGGCAGGAATTCTCACTGTAATTAAGTTATTACCCAGCCCACGTTTGCTGCATGGAGGTGGGAGTCTCTCTGCACCAGGGAAAGACACCCCCCTTGCCCCTCTTCCTTCAAAAATCTGGGCAAATGTCCTGGCCAAAATTAGAAGCAGTTATCGAGGCTAATAGGTGCTGCAGGGGGTTCAGGGAAAATTGAAGCCTGCTCTGAGATACTGCTGGGTTCACAAAATCCAATTGACAATCACTTGCAAGCCCCAATCCACTCTTTTCTCTCTATCTTTGTCACTAAATCAGATTCACTGGGAGAAGAGAGATCAGGCTGAAGAGCAAGAGGAGATATTTTTGCTGATTGTTTGATGTTGGGAACAATAGTGCACAATATACTTGTTTTTCTAATGGGGGATGTTTGAGAGAAGGTGCTACAACATCCAAAGGCTGGCAAGAGTCCTGCAAATTTGAGGCTGCAAAGGCTGGCAGATTGGATTAGGTTTCTGTTCTTGCCTGTTTTCCTCAGCTTGGGGCATATTTTTGTGCACAGTGGTTGATGCAGAGTGATGCAAAAAAGCACTAAGAGGATGGTCTAAATAGAACCACTTACATTTCAGGATCAACTCACTGGACATGGCTTGTGGACAGATTTTGAAGAGTGCCTGATATCCCTGTACATCCATATTAAGAACTATTTACCTACTGGGATCAGCTCCCTAGACTGCTGATGTCTGCAGTCTTTAGAGAAAAGCCACTCCTTCCAGGTAGCTAAATTTTTTTTTTTAGATATTTTTGAGAATTTCTGCATGCAGATTTAACTGTGTTTACTTTTGCTTGCCTTTACTCTTATTACATGAACTTAGATGGGAGTAGGTGTGAGATTTCATGGACTGCTTTTCTTAATTTCAATGAATATGGCATATAGGAAGAGATCTGTGTTTCTGGCATTGCCTTATGATACTCTCCCTGAGTTCAGAGGAGTCTCCAGGCAGTCTCTGCAGCAGGAGTAGAGCTGTCCTGGGAGCTTTCCTCCAACCCTGAGAAATCCCAAACTGGCCAAGACAAATCCTTGGAGCTTTCCTTCCATGGTCCTCACCCCAGCCCCTTGGGGAAAGGCATGGCACGGAAATCCCGACCTGGAAAATCTGCAACAGGATCTGAGGGCAGCCCAGAACCTCTGGGTTGGAGCAGCTGTGAGGAGGACTTGGTCTGCTGGCAGATGAGAGGCTGGACATGACCCTGAATGTGCCCTGGCAGCCCCAAAGCCAACGATGCCTTGGGTGCATCACAAGCAGCTTCACCAGGGTTGAGGAAGGTGCCTCTGTTGAATCACACAGAATATTTTGTCCCTGGGGTCCTCACCATGAGGGGGATGTGGCCCTGCTGGAGCAGATCCAGAGGAGGCCACAGAGATGATCAGGGCTGGAGCCCCTCTGCTCTGGAGCCAGGCTGGGAGGGCTGGGGGTGCTCAGAGAGGAAAGAGAAGGTCTGGGGGGACCTTAGAGCCCCTTCCAGTGCCAGAGAGGGGCTATGGACAAGGGTCTGGAGTGGCAGGACAAGGAGGAATGACTTCACACTGACACAGAGAAGGTTTAGTTTAGATATCAGAAAGAAATTTGTCCCTGTGAGGGTGAGGAGGCCCTGGCACAGGTTGCCCAGAGAAGCTGTGGCTGCCCCATCCCTGGAAATGTTCCAGGACAGGTTGGATGTGGCTCTGAGCAACCTGGTCTGGTGGAAGGTGTCCCTGCCCATGGCAGAACTAGATGATCTTCAGGGTCCCTTCCAATCCCTCCAGCCTGTGTTTCTAGGAGGCTGCACTGGGGTTTGTGGATACACCATCACCTTTCACACTGAATTGCTGAGCAAGGCTGAGCCCAACCATTAATCAGACCTGGGCACTGTGGTTATTTCTGGACCACAGAAGAAGACCACAACAAGAAGAGTTAGTCATGTGTGAGCAGAACTCTGCAGGCTGATGTTCCACAATAAATAAATAAAAATGAGAGAGAAGCATTAAAAAAATTAGTTGTACACATGACTGGCACATCATTTCCATTCAAATGGGTTCTACTGTAGGTGCAGATGAGATCATAGGCTGCTATTTAAGGAGGAAACCTCTACTTACATAAATGTCTGATTATGCAACTGTCATGGAAACCACAGATGACAAAGATATATTAGATTAGCTTGTCCATTCCCTTGGAGCACAGGATTGTTCCTTGTGGTTTATTTTTCACTCAAGCTTTTAAGAACTGGTTGGTGGCTGCTGGGTGCTGGGCTTGAGAAGAAATGATTTATTGTATGAACTGAGCTGTCCCTTTTCTAAAGGTGATTTTCTCTGGAAACTCAGGAATAGAAATGCTTAAAGTCACTGGTCATATCCAAAAATCCTCACACCAGTGTGTAGCTCATTCTTGTACTTGTATGCTTGGAGTATTCTGGCTTTTGTTCCTTAAAATACAGGCCAGAGTCTTAGAGACTATTCTATCTGATCTTTAGTTTTCATCCCCTAACTCTGTTGTCTTTCCAAATAATACTCTATTTTCTCAGGTTTTGCACTCTGCCAGTGTGTCCCTCGTGGTTGCTGCTTAGCCAAGCTATACAAATTTAGCTGCTCTTAATCTTTGCTCATAGGTCAATCTTTTGAGCCACGCTCATTTTTGCTGCTGCACAGGGAAATCAGCAGAGATTAGTATTTTAATCTTCTTTCCCTGTTTAAAGAAACCCCAGGACATACACTGAATGGTTTTCCTGTGACTTGAAATTAAAATGTTTAAAAGTAAGTGTATTTATATCTCTTTTTCTCAACTTTCATCCCTAGTTCCTCTCAGTTGTTGATTTGGCTGCTCTTCTGCCTTAGAAATTATGCTTTTTTGAACAAATTGAACTTCAGTTTGGTTTCTTATCATGAATACAGTGACGTTGTTGTGTCATGAGCTATATGATTTAGTCTCAGCCATGTTCATTCTGCAGAATTAACCTGAACTGGTCTTAAACCAAACCCTCTGGGTTGTCCAGTTCCACCAGACATGAGATTTGGGAGGATGTATAGCAAGACAAAGACAAAAAGATTAGTGCTAAATACCAGTGCTATTTAGCCTCATTTTTGTCAACTGGTCCCTCTTGGACTGTATTTTCTGCTCACTCACAACGTGTTTGGTTGCTGTTATTTTCCTTAAAGGTGATCTCCTTTTTCTCTCTTAATCCCAATGGTCACTGAACTCAACTGCTGCTCCCCTCATGTCCAATTCAGATAATGATAAACAATCATAATGGGTATTTCTTGCTCTTAAGACCTGTTGATGGCCATGCTTAAAGAGTTTAAAGCAGTGAATTATTTTTATGTGTAGCAGGACTTTAGCCAGGATCACAGGGCAAATTAAATTCAGGAAAGAAGCAGGCAGGAGAGTTCAGCCCTCTGCTCTGAGAAGGGGTCCCAGAGCCAGCCTGTCCCTGACCATTAACCATGGATAACAGGGAAGCTGCTGCAGAGCACAGGGAGAAGCTGCTGCCCAATTAGCAAGAACCCAAAATACAAACCAGCTTCTCCCTGAACCATTGCATCAGACTTTCAGGCTAAGTCTGTTCTCGCTGAAGTGATTTGAAAAGCTCCTGGTGTGGGCACAGCTCTCACTGCCAGCCCTGCCAGGCACCTCAGCAGTGACCTGCAGCACCTTCCCTATCTCGCTCTGGGGCTATTTTAGCCAGTGCTGTCAGTGGAACTGAATTGTTCCATTATGTAGTGGCTTTGCAATGTGGAAAACTGTTGAGGAGGGACCACTCTGTAAATCAAAGGAGAGTGACTCAGTCTCCAAGGCCAATTCAGTCATTGATTTTTATTTATTTATTGTTTTATTTTATTTTTTCCTGAGGCAGTTGATACCGAGAGCAATTAGAGTGGTGATTTTTCTGTGCTGGGGATCTCTCTGGATTGTCCCGTGGAGGGGCCTGTGCTTATTTCACATCAA
This sequence comes from Thryothorus ludovicianus, assembly GCA_013397245.1. Lineage (NCBI taxonomy): Eukaryota > Metazoa > Chordata > Aves > Passeriformes > Certhiidae > Thryothorus > Thryothorus ludovicianus. Next base: position 29,548 of record VZTB01007650.1, read on the forward strand.
ACCCCACTGCATGGCACTGCTTTCCAGGCATCACTGAACTGAGACAGATTTGACCCTAGAGATGAAAATTTGAATTGTAACGTCTCACCCTGGATATCCTTCCAGCAGGGAGAAGACAGTGAAGCACAGTGCTTGTGGGATGATTTAGGAGACAAAAACACTCCAACTACTCATTTTAAATCACAGCAATTGGACTCTGCATGGCCAAGCCAACTGGTTTTGGAGCAGGTCAGATGAGTTCCAACCTCCTCTTCAAGTACTTAAGGGAAGTCCTGAACAACAAGAACCTGCTTTGTTGCACTTATTAAAAGAACCAGTTACCCAAGGGAGAACTTGCTGGGTCCCCTCCCCATTTTCCTGCAGCAGATGCCCCAGTTGCTGCTGTCCTGTGTCCCACAGACAGACACATTTCCACAGGAATGATCCCTGAATTTCATCTAAAAGCCTCTGAGAGTCTTCTAAATAATTTCAGCATGAGCTATCCTTAGGAAGTTAAAATCAAAGGCACAAGGACCAGCATATTTAATAAGATGGAAATGGCAAAATGAGAACCACATTGAAGGATTTGGGACTTTTCTCCCTGTATGGATTCCAAAAGGGGTCACGGGTTTGCAGTGCTCTGGCAAGCAGAGAGATGCTGTGCATTCAGCACAGGCAGTAATTGCATCTGCTCTTTCTAAATTATGTTATCAGGAAACATCTATATTGTTCGTATGGGTCTAGATTATGCTCTGAGAATAGAATGTTCCCTGCATAAAGAGCACAGCTGGAGTAAATCAATGAGGATGCACTCAGAAATATCAATTAAAGGTAATACAAGTCTTCAGTGTGGTATCAGGGAGGGAGCAGAGTTTGAAATTCTGATCTTGCCAGCCCTGCCTTCCTTTCTAGGAAAGCGACAAAGCAGAACTACTCAGAAATTCATATGGTTTAAAAATAAAATACTTGTCTCTTCTCATCCTCATCTTTACTCAGGTTTTTACTCAGTGCTGGTTCCCAGCATAGTAGATGAGTGTAATGTTTTTCTGCAGATCTCAAAGTTCTGCTGGGTTAAGGAGTTGTCTTTCTGCAAGTGTCACGAGTTGAGTACCTTGGTTTGAGGTACATGCTTTGGGACACTGAAATCTGATTGCCTGGGGTGCCAAGAGCCCATCAGTGATCCAGTGGAAGTCAAGAAAATCAGGTTCTGGGCTCCTTCAGAGCAGCACCTAGAAATTCAGATTTTCAAAGAGTGGTGTTTGAATACAAAACAACAGCAAATCTGTGACAGAGATGGGAACAAAATCTAGACCATTTTACCTGTCAAGTACGTAATACCTGGAGCTCATCTGCAGAGGGATGAGTAATCTGGCCACCTTTGGACATGATTAGTAAGGGACATGCACGTAAATGTTGTTACCACATTGTCTGCTGCTCCCAGATATTTCCTGTTATTGAGGCAAATGAGAAATTAATGTGAATTGTCCTTCCACCTATTATTTCTACGTCCCCTTTGCATACATTAATTTAAATGTAAAATCCGAGCCTGGGTTTGAGCCTCCCCTGTTCTCCACGCAGTTCATGCACAGTGTTCCTGCTCAGGCATATTTGTTACCTACATAACACTCATCCGTTATCAGGATTGTAATTGCAAGGGGTGGAAAATTTTCTTCTTGCTGCTCAGAAGGAAAAAAGGATCTTACGAAGAATTCATAAGCTTCTTCAGCTGAGTTAATTATTCAGGAAAGGGTATTTTTCACTGCAAGGAGCATAGGCGAGAAGATTCCATTCATAGCTCAAATGCCAAACGACTTTAGCACCTTTGGTTTTAGTGCCTTATTTTATTAATATTAAAATGGTGGAGTTGGTGGGGGGGGGGTTAGGGTTTTGGGTCTTTTTTTTTCCTTTAATGCTTTTTCCCGTTAGGCAGAAAGCTTCTCCCTCTTCGTCATAGCCTGGATAATGAATTGCAGTGTACAAAGCCGGTCATACAATACGCAGCAGCGGCAGCACGAAGCAAGAATCTTTGGGAAGAGTTTCCATAGAAACATTGACGTCCTCCTGGTGAACAGGACACTGAGTTCCTTCAATGGGAGGTATGGGGTTTTAAAGGAGCAGTGAGGTGGCAGGAAGCCAAGCCAGCAGAGCTATGACTCTGCATCTCCCAGCAGAATAGGGGGTTGGAGCTGGTGGGAGGGGAATAAAAAAAAAATAAAAAAAAAAAATTACCCAATTACCCTGGCATTATCAAAACGTCAGATTTGATGGTTGCTGCTTGAATGGTACTGTACAGAGCCTGGTAAATAATTAAACTGCTGACCGCGACGTGTTTGAGAGCTGGCAGCCAAAAATCATAAATACTCGAGGCTGTGAACTAGCAGCTTTAAAAAAAAATCGTGTTGGATTTTGCCAGACTTCATCCCCAGAAGCCTTAAATTCAGCACAAATCGGCATGACGCAGGCACAAACCTCCCGTGGAAGAGCAAGGTTGCACTCAGTGATGTGCACCCTCCCCTTCCCTGCTTGTCTTGGAATGAGACAAGTGTTTTGCTAATGTTCCAGCTCTGTGTTTTAAATAGCCCACTGTCTACCCAGCTAAATAGTGGCAGAGTAGCCCTGTCTGGAAGAAGGCTGTTTCTAGAAGGGAAAACAGTCAGAGGAAATGTTTTTGCCAGAAACGTTGGAAATCGTACAAAACAAAAAGGCAGCATGCAAAAGAATTCGCCGCCGAGCGCTCCCCAGTGTTTTTGTTCAGGCTCACAAAATGCTTTGTTTCAGAGCAATTCCCAGATAAGATTAATGAAGGTGACAGAGTCCCTTCTGGGAAAGCATGTGACCCACCCCAAGGCCATCTGATGCCAGGTGTGTTGTCCAGAGCCTCCCCCTGGCAGGGAGGGTTCTGGCTCTGGAGAAAGCAGCCTGAGAAAGGGAGCAGCCATCCCACCCAACAGGGCTTCACGATTTCCTCCAGCTCTGACTCTGAGCTGTGTGTCTGTGGCACAATCCAGATGACTCTCTGGGGTACCTGAACGTGTTTCAGTGTCTTGTGTGTGTCACTCTCCTAAACAGACTCATAAAATGGCTTTGGCTGGGAGGGACCTTAACACTCATCCAGTTCCAAGCCCCTTCCATGGGCAGGGACACCTTCTGCCAGACCGGGCTGCTCCAAGCCCCATCCAAGCTGGCCTGGGATGCTTCCAGGGATGGGCAGCCACAGCTTCTCTGAGCAATCCATGCCAGGACATCACCAGCCTCACTGGGAAGAATCTCTTCTTTGTACCTAATTTAACCTGCCCTCTGACAGCTTTAAAAATACCCAATACCCAAACATCTTCCACAGTTGAGTCACATGAGGTGAGGAGCACCCACTGCACCTCTTCCTCTATTTCTCTCCAGTGCTGTCTCAGGGGTTACTCATTGTTTACTCAGCAAATCCCTGTGGTGTGGGGTTTCCTCAGAGCAGGTGAGTTGGTGGGAAGCTGTGCTCCACCAGGACATGGAGCAAGGAGGGAACTTTGCTCCTTGCAGGAGTAGGTGCCATGGCCTTGAACCAGCCTTGTCCTCTCTGCAAGAGAGTTTCTGTTATTCAAAAGTACCTTGCAGGTTTCCATACATCTGTTCCTTGTTCAAATCCCTCCAGAGGGATTATCAAGGAATGCAAGGCACCCACAACCCCATCAGTGTTGAATGGGAGTCCCAGGCACCCTGCACCTTCTGTAGTCTGCTCCAGACAGTCTTCAGAGGCCAACCACTGCAGTGTGGCTGCTGACCTTAATCCCTGTCCTTTGCAATGCTCAGACACTGTGCCTATTTATACTACTCCTATTGCAATGCTGAAAACTCTGCTGAAAGCTAAATTATTTCCAATCGATATGGGTATAATGCCACATGAAGTTCTGGTTTATAATTTCATAGCAGAGACATCCATTGATTCAGTGGGGTCCAGGTGGGGTGTTTGATACAGGATGTGGCATTGATCTATTTGCAGAATGTTTGCAAGAAGATCATTTTGGTTCAACCGGTTCAGCAAGATTCACTCTAGACACAGAAAGACAGAAAAGCCAGCAAGTCAGAGGATCTCAAAAAAATGTCTTGAATTCCAGGGACTTATTCAGATTGTTCCACAGGATGATGGCATGAATTTTTTTGAAGGGAATAGGAAGGCAGGGTAAAAAAGATGTCCATCTTTCTGAGTAATACTTAACTTTTTTCGTCCATTTGTCTCAGTGTTTACCCTGTTTTGTGGAGTCAAAAGAGTTAGAAGTAAGGGCTCATTTAGAATGAGGGATGTTTTACTTGAGCACTTTGTCCTTACTTACAACTTAGGGGAGTTTGAAAGCTCATTACTCTTTCTTGATTAACATCCCTTTATAAAGTGTTCAGCTAGCATGACAATGAACTTGATTTAAACATCCAGGTACCCTGGATTTGCATGTGCCAGGAAAAGGCAAACCAGACCCCACACACCCACCATGATAAGCTGGGTCAAAGTAGGGCTGGGGACAATGCCTGGAGCTGAGCCAGAGGGGCAGGGACTGTGCCCAACCTCTGCCTGGCAAACCCACAGCTCGTGGGACTCACGTGCTGGCATGAATCTACTTGTGCCTACACAGAAAGAGAGGGCTCAGCTCTACTGGATTGGGAAGAAAACCAGTAGAGCAGGGGGATGCTCTGGTCTGACTGCAGCTGGGCTCTCCGAGCACCTCAGTGTGGTATTTTTGGAAGAGCAAGCAATAAATGGAATTATCTACTTGACTGGTGCTAAACCAGTGCACTACAGCAGTCTTGAATTTCTCTGAATCAAATCTTATCACAGCAACTCCTTTGCCAGAGGTGCTCTCTCTTCTCTTCCAGATGATCCTCAGAACTCAGTGCTGTGCTGGGGGGTATTTTTAGGTGAGCCAGAGGCACTGCCCCAACTGAGCTGCTCTCGCTCCAGCTGAACAAACCCTCTTCCAAAGACAGTTAATGAAATTGTGTTTAAGTCTTGTGAAACCTGATGGCCCCTGGTAACCTCAGTGCTGAACTGGTGGGCAAATCTTCTCAATGGAAATGAAGTAATTCCCATCAAGGCAGATTTTTGCTCTGCTGGCAGGACTGTGCACTGCACCCAAGGGTCTGCAGCGATGTCTCGGTGGTTCTGGACTGGCCCATGCTTGGTGGAGAATTCCTAAAAATGCCTCTGCATGCTGCTTAAAACTTGTGTTTGGTTTAAAACAGAAGAGAGGCAGTTCCCTTTTCGTATCTTGTAGTCAGGAGCTGCCAAAGATATGTAGATGTTTCTATTCAGGCATTTCTGTTCAGAGGAAGCATCGGTGCCCTGCTCGCTGGCGGAATGGGGAAAGTCTCCCTCTGCACCTGAGCCTGTTCCCATTGGGTGGATCTTCTGGAAAACTGCAGGAGGAACCCCAGGCAGCAAACACTTTGCAAATCCACTACCCAGACACACTGCTGCTCCTGGACTAGAGCCTGTGAAAACAACAGGGAAATTGTATTTCCTGTGATGCATCGTTTGAGCTTTCCTTCCAGCAGATCCCACTTCTTTTTCACATCAGCTCCTCTGCTGAATCTAGGACATGGGAGATGCTCAGTCCTGCCTTCTGGGTTCTCCTTCATCAGATTTATCATGTTTTTGTGCTCCAACAGTAATCACAAGCTGCTTGCATGAAATGTCACTATTGGAAACTCTTTCCAAAGGCCTCTGAGTCTTTGATCATACCTTGTAATAGCAGAAAGCAAAGTATTTCTTTCAATAGTGAAAAATTAATTCCCACTTTGTCCTTCAAAATGGTGGTGGATTTCTGTGCCTTAGATGTTATACAGGCCCATTGCAGTGGCCATCTTGAACACCTAAACTTCCTATAAAGAGCTGAAATTTCCAAGGTGAGGATCCCATAATTGCAAACACTGCCTTGGAGAGTGACAGCATGTGCTGAAGTGTAACAAAAAGGAAGAACAGAATTTTTTTAAGATGGGAATTTGATACCAAAAATTAAGCATGCCGTAACAATTACAGCCATCTAGTGGGCAATTTGGTTTTTTTAAAAAATAAAAATAATATTGATATTCAATTTCAGTAGTTAAAATACTTGTAAATAAAAGAGGTTTAGCATATAACCTGGAGAGCAGCTTTCACTATTTTGTTGTTTTGGGTTTTTTAACCAGTTCTTCAGGAATACAGAAAATCTCAAATATTTTCCTACTTGCATTGTAGTCTACAAATATTAGGAAAATTAGATCTCATCTGGTGCTACTGTTTTAATGAGGGACTTGCTGGGAGCATCCAACGAAGTGTGTAATTGCTCCCACTGCAGCTGAAGGGACAGGACTGAATTTTTTAACAGAGATTTCCTTTCTCCAACTGGTTCATTAAACTTTAAAGTTAGATATATGACAACACAAGCTTTAAGTTAAGTAGTTGGCAATAAATCAACAGGCTTCACAGAGTGATTAAGGATCTCTTTCTGCAGACACTTTGTACATGTTCTTTTGGCTCTTGATGTCATCCATCATTTCAGGAGCTCCTCGGGCTTCACAGGGAATTTCATGTTGATAGGATCTCTAGTGAATTTCTACTGAAAAAGCAAATTGGAAAGTAAGCATTTCATCTGAATCTTTGCATATCAAAAGGAAGAAAAAGTGCATCCTTTCATTTATCTTACTTTTATATGGAGCATATGGGCTGAAACACTGAACTTCAGATGTGAATTCCAAAAACTCCAAAACATTTTGATTTAGCCCATAATAAAATCTGCACTGGGATTTTATAACAATGCTTTTTAATCCACCTCCAAGGAGGGATATGATTCTCCATGAGAGGGTTTGCTCTGTTGGAAGTTTTTGTTTTGTTTTGTTTTTTTCAAACTTAGTCATCTGTATTCAGGATTTTAAATACATATTTACAGAACAAACAAGCCTCAGAATAATTTCTGCAGGCTCTTGATCTCATGCCTCAGAGTGGAAGAACAGGCTATAGGATCTCTGTGACAAGAAATAACTGGCTGTGAATTTTGGAAATCCTCTCCAGCCGTGTGCTCAGGGCGGTGTTAATGCAAACCAGCCCGTGCCAATCTCCTGACTCACCCCGATCCCATCGCTGGCCTTGCCTAGGAAGAAAACAAAGCAGCTCCTCCCTTCCTTCCTGGAGCCTCACATGCCCCAGCTGCTGCTGGGCAGGGGCATCTTCTGGGTTTGGAGGGTTTAACCTGGGGAGTGAGGCTGTGCCAGCAGGTCCTGAAGGGGTGTTTGCAGAAATGAAATTGGTCTCAGCCCTGGGCATAGAGTGTCTGTCCTGGTGGTTTCACGTTTGGGGCATGAAAACCTCTTTGCAGCATGTCAAATTCTCCTTGTGCCTCTGGTGCAAATCTCTTCAAAGACAGATATATATCAATTATAGCATCATGTTGCTTCTAGATTCTATATATATTTGTAGGGCTCGATGGTCCTTTCCAACTCAAAATACTCTATGGTTCTATGGTATTTGTGTATTTATATATTATTTACATAGTGTATAAATATCCAAGTTATCCAGATGCAGGCAACAGTTGCAAATGAAAATGCTGTTTAAATACCACAGTCCTGCAGAATCTTGTGTGTTGGAGGAAATCTCGTCCCACTCTTGTTTGTGCCAGTTCCAGGAGGTTTTTTTATTCCTTGTCCTGCAGGCAAGATGTGAGGAGTGAAGGGCAGAGGCTATGCTGCTCTAACTTTGAATTTCTTGACCTCTGGCAGTTTTAGCTTTTTTAATCACAGCCTTTTCTAAGAACAGGCTGTGCAGTATAACTTGCCATATAAAATCCTGGATAGATACGGAGCTGGATTTGTGATGCAGTTACTGGTATTTCATTAACCTTTATCTTGACAAGTGGAAATAACACGCAGTGATTCAGGGGAAATTTTTCGCTTGCAGAGAAAAATGGTGCCAAAAGAAAGCGAGTGTGCTACAAATTAATAAATACAAATCTCGATAGCAGGAATCAATTTCCAGCTGGACTTGGCTGCTTTGTCTGTGGTTTGGATGCACCAGGGCTGTTGCAGTGATGCTCCGTGGGGCATGACAGAGCCTGTGGGTGACCTCAGGGCCGGGGTGGCCCCCTCCAGGCTCCCTGCACAGTTTTTTCCCCCTAGATGAAGAAATGGGCCCCAAGGATTGTCTGTCCCACCGTGGGCTGTGGCCTCTCCATTCTGTGTTGTTTCTTCAGCCTTGTGGTTCCATTGGGCTCAGGTGATAAAAAGCTCCTTATACTCATGGTCCCGTTGATGTGGTGATGTGAATATGCAACCACCAACTCTCCAAAACCCCAGGGAGAACCTTTTTTACAAGGATCTGGGCAAAATACAGCCTCCCTACAACTGCAGCCCCAATGGTGGCCATGAGTACCCCAGAGAGCTGGTGAGTAATAAGGATAACTGATGTTTTTCCAAGTGAAAACCAGCCTGACTCACCTCACTTTTGTTTCTTTTATTGGTGTTTGTATTGCTGTGATGCCAGACAGCAGATCTCAGTTATTGAGTGCAGGGTTTTATCACCATCTAGCACAAGAAATGCTTCCAGACTAAATCAGTAGGAGGCAAAAAAGGAAAAGGCAAAGTCACTTGCTCACTGCTGCCCTATAATTCAGGGCTGCCCTGCTCCTCACTAAGCACCTTCACTCACCCCTGGTGGCATTTTTTCCTACTGGCCTTGCTTTGCTCTAAGCTGAGGTTTATAAATAGCCAATGCCATTTGTTTTCCAAAGAAAAGATCTGCTTGGTGCACATATTCCAGAACCTACCGTGTTCCAGGGGGGGCACTTGCTGCAGGCAGGGGCTGCTCAGGTCTGAAGCTTTTTATCTGGATACTGATCCGAGGCATCAGGAGAACAAAACATGCAGTGGTGACCCCACAGCATTCGCTCTGGCTGTGCCATCCTCCACAGCACAGCCCTGTACAATCAGTTCCTGAGAGGTGAAGTCAGGATCTATTCCTGGGCAGGGATGCCATGGAAAATGTCTCTCTGGAGCTGGTATCTGCCAGGGATAATGTCTCTCTGAAGCCAATGTCTAGCACAGGATTAGCTTCCTACTGCTCGAGGTACACACCAGCCTCTCAGGGCCTGTGGGTGCTGCTGGTGCCAGGAGCAGCTGTACCCACCCCTGCAGCTGCCAGCAGAGCAGATCCCATGGAGCTCAGCAAAATATCAGGGCCTGGATCCCTGCATCAGCTGAAGCACAGCAATTCCCAGATCCAGAGAGAAAAGCACAAGCAAAGGGAACCTAGATGTCAAAGAGACAAAAGCTGGCTGGAAGATCAATGCAGAAAAGCTCTGCCCAAGGTCTGAGGTTTAATGAGAGCTGAGTGGGATGGGACTTGGCAAAGACAGAAGCTATTAGGAACAGCAGAGAAAAACAGAATATGCAGATAGTGAGAGGGGAGAACAGCTGGCAGAGGAGGCTGGGAGGAAAGCAGGTAAAGGGGTGTAAATTTTAGCTTGTGTGTACCAGCAGAACAGCCACAACACTGCAGGATATGGTGTAGCATGGGAGAAACCTGAGGCTCCAGAGCATCCCTGCAGCAAAGCTGCTCAGCTGCTCTAGAGGCACAGAAGTGATGATGCTGAGAATGGGCACTCCTGCTCTCCTGCTGCTCCAAGGCTTTGCCCTGGCCCAAGAGTTGGAGGCAGTTTCTCTGGCTTTCTTCTGGGGAGTTTGTTTGTTTGTTTTGATTTTTCTTTTTATTGTTGTTGTTTTGAGAGGGTTTGGGTGTTCTTTGCTGTCATTTCTTTTAAGACATTCCAGATGGGTTCTGCATTGGCCCTGGGCTCTCCAAGCACCCCAGGGTTTGCTGAGAATGACCCTAAAACTGAACTAAGCCTGTGCCAAGTGTCATTCCTGTGACAGTGGCTTGGGCTCACCATGACAGAGGTGGTCAGGGTATCCTAGACTGGCATCAGCACCCAGGACCAGCCTTTACCACCCACAGCAGGTGGGCAGAGGGTTTGTTTGCATTGATCTCAACTCATTTCTTGGCTTGGGAAGACATGCCTGGCATTCTGGTCAGCAATGACTGACTCTTGAAGTAAATAATCAGCCATTCTGGAGGGCTGTGCCTAGGTATTAGGACAATTATTGCTTTCTTCCAGCCTCAGCTGTGTAAAAATACATTGCTTCTCTTTATGAGAAACTCTTATCTCCATCTGTCAGTCATCTTGTCTCAGTGGGGAAAAAATCCCCAAGCCCTGTCATATCAGAAAATGAGAAAATTATCAATATCTAGAGTGGATGTGAAAAATAGGAGCTCCTTCTCCATTTGGGAGAATGAATCTTGGTTGCAATGTCTTATAAATGTTAGCAGCTTCTCAGACATTCAAAAATGTTAATGATCCTGAGGTACCAAAATAGCTTGCCTTGGAGTTCTCCATATTAAAAACATTGTCTCTCCCTCTGCAGCCATCTCCAAGTGTCAGAGCTGAGAGGTCCTGTAGATGGCTTTCTGCATTCAGGAGGCAGAGGCTGGATTAGTACATTCATGCAAACACAACAGGCTCTGATGATTGCCTGCGTATCAAGAGTCAGGATCCAGCTCTGGTGCCTGAGATCAGAGTAATAAATACTATCAGCTTCCACCAAGCGTAGGAATAGAAAAAACCTGCCAATAGCTGGAGCTTTGAATAGGAATCCTTGAGTAAAGGAAATCTCTCTTCTGCAGATTTCCACTGGCCTCGTTTCGCTGCCTTGGGGAGAGAGAAGGGAGCACAGAGGGGACAGCCCCAAGTGCTAGAGCTGGGCTGTGAGGGGTCCCATCAGTGCCAGGGATGACACCCCACCCCTCCCCATCTCAGGGGTGTCTGAACCACTCTGGGGTCCTTCTTCCCCCGAAGAGCAGCCCTGACTGCATCAGCTGCCTCTGCAGAGGGGAAGGAGGGTGTTCAGGGGGGTGGGCTCAGCCTCTCATCCTCCTCTCCCAGAGCCACACGTGCACCCCTGTGCTGCCCAGGGTCTTGTGCTGCTGTTGCTGCCTTCAAGAGTTGATTTTGGAGTCAGCTCCCCGTGGGAAACCCACAAACATCTCCTCCCTCAGGCTGTCTCAGACTCCAGCAGAGCCCCAGCTCCTGTGGCTGCACACAGCCCTGTCCCCTTGCTTTGGGCTGTCACTCATGTTCCTGCAGATGCTCCAGGGCAGCCTGAAGCAGCCAAGCCTGACACGTGCCACCACACCCCCAGGCATGCAGAATAGTGGTTTAATTCACATCCAAGCTTTATTTAGGCTACCTGGAACTACAGGCTTGAGTCCTGGCTCCACTGAAGCTGGCTGGGGGCTCGAGTGGAAGAGCACAGCAGAAGTCACTGCTTCTCCAGGTACTCCAGTGGTAGGAATCACAATTGCATCAGAATCTGTTCTGCTATTTTCCTTTCAAATATCTGTCCCTTTTGCTTTTATGAGTCATCAACTGTTTTATTTCCCTGCCAAATTAGATTATTCCTCTCACTGAAGCTTTGGACTTCTGCAGCTGAATGGGACCCAGGAGACTTGAGCACAGAGCATTGGGACTGGAGACACAGTAAAACACAGAAAGGGCAGCTGGTGCCCAGCAGACACCACAAGTCACTTAAAATGCCTTTTGTTTCTTAGCTATTGTTGGGTTAAATGTGGTACCTGCAGCCTGAACAACAGGCAGAAGCAGGGTACTGCACTGATGGGCTGTTGTGGAGTGCAAAGTGAGGTCTCAGTGGGGGAGGCCAGAGGCAGCACATCTGCCTAGACAGTCCTTCCAGGCACTCATTAGCTGAGCTCCCAAGGAGCCACACAAATGATGTTCATTGCATTTCTTTGAGCTCACACTGGGGAAGTTTATTTAAATGATTTGGTGCAGGATATAAAGGATGTTGGCAGCCCCTTGGGTTCCAGCCACAAGGAGATGGAGCTGTGGGAAATGTGCAGGTCACCCACACTGGGCTCTTCTTCCTCCCACACCAAGGTGTGCTGGGCCCTGAGGAGAGGTTTCCAAACATCCTTTGAGTCAGGTAGTTTATTTCTGTGATGCTCAAACTGGATGCAAGTGTCCCACTGCCCTGCTCACAGATCAGTGTCCCCATAACCTGCTGGGAGCCCCATCTGGGGGTTGTGTTGTGTTGTGCTGTGCTCCCTCTGCTCCTCAGAGAGCAGAGGACAAGATACAGGGTGCTTTCAGACACTTTAGCAACTGCTTTCTCAAACCTTGTGGTGCTGCTCCAAAGGGAGTTACTCTTTGCATGCACCAGTCCAGAGCTTTTTGGATGCACCAAGTGAATGAAATGTAAATTCCTTCTCTTTTTTCCCCCATTAAGTTCCTCTGTTCTGAAGCTGAATTGAGTTTTCTGATCTAATTGTCATTCCCTTTCCAAACAAATAGGATGTCTTTGAAACACTGCCTGTACTTTTATACATCCAACATCTGGTTTTGGTAAAAATTCTGTAACTGTTAAAATACTACTTGGAGTCTAGAGGGAAGGGAGAGTGATATTTAATAGATGATCTTTGCCCTCATTTTTAAAGAAAAAAACCCTATCCATTAATCCTGCTGCTGGCAATTGAGAAAGCAGTTGGGTTGAACTTTCAAGTGAACAAACACTTATGGATCTATTTATACCTGCCCTGAAGCAGACTACCATAGGTGGAAATGCTGTAATTATTTCTTCTCCCTGGTTTCCACTGTCCTATAAAGATCTCCTGGAGCAGCTTGTTAACAAGTTAATGCTGTACATGGTGAAATTAGAATCAAGTCCTTATTAACAACCAAACCAAATTGACTAAAAGTGACTAATATTGGCAGTAGCAAAGGTGAGAGGAGCTGCTTTGAGACAGTTTTTGCTTCTTAGCCCCATCTAAGAAGGCTGACAAATGACAAATGTGGCTGCCAATTGAACAGGGACAGGGACCTGAGAGAGAGTGATGGGGAGATGCAACATTAGTTTTTCCTGTGTTCCTTTTTCCATCACTGCATGTTTCCAAATTAATTCCTCTCCCTAAAGACTCCCTCTCCTTTGTTATCTTCCCACTCTTCTCCCACCTCCTTCTCCCTTGGTTTATTTCTCAGAGCAGATGATCTCCTCTGCTCACCATCTAGGTTAACTCTAGTTTCAGTATCAAAGATCATCTAGGCTGAAAATAGCTTTCACTGGGCCCATGTTAAAACCCAGAAATGTCTGGTCACCAGATATCCAGCTGCTCCTCAGTCAGGGTTATCCATGTGCTGGTTCTCCCTGTTTCGTGATCTCAAGCCACCACACTTCTGCACAACTCAGGAGGGTTGTGAACTCAGGAACAGCTGATTATGGACCACATGGGAGGAGCTGAAGAAACAGGGGAAAAAAAAATCATTAATATTCATCCAGACATCCTGTTCCTTAGAGATTTTTTTTGTTTTCATGGCAAGTTTTTTTTGATTTTTGAAGTGGCGTTAAATTGTTACCACTTTATGTTCATTAGGAAATGTCCAGTGGTGATATTTACTGGTGCCTTCTGGGGTACAGAGTCAAATGGCTCAGTTAGGAAAATAAGCTTTATACTGTTCAGAAGTATGAAATGTGGCCCTTCAGCTCTGAGCATGAAGCAATGATGATTCTGGAGAAAGAGGATGGATGTGCTACAAATCCAGGCACTGTGAACTCCTGCCTCCCCTGCAGGACAAGGGAACAGAACCCTGAACAGGCAGAGGGTCTGGAATAGCCTGGATGGAGTCAGCTCGGTGCCTCAGTGACACCCTAAATGTCCAAGAGCATCTTTACCATGGGGAGGACTTTGTAAAAAGCATCTTTGCTTTGTGCAACCTGCTGTGGGTGAGCCAGCATTAGCAGGGGGTTGGATCAGACACCTCCAGAGGGCCCTTCCAACCCCAACCATTCCATGATCCTGTGATGATATTAGGAAATATTTCTTCACCTAAAGGGCTGCCAGGAATTGAAGAGGCTGCCCAGAGTCACCATCCCTGGAGGTGTCTAAGAGACTTGCAGGTGTGGCACCTGGGGACCTGGTTTAGTGGTGGGCTTGGCAGTGCTGGGTTACAGCTGGACTTGAACCAATAGATCTTTTCCATCCTAAAGGATCCTGGGATAAGATTCCACATCCATGGCAGACTGGGGGGGGGAGGGAACAGAGAACTGGCGGTGAGGAGGGCTACAATGAGTTCCTAAGGTGAGACTCAGAGGTTTCAAAATCCCCACTTCATTATTAAAGGAGTAAATAGCCTTTCTTGGTAGCAGGAGATGCAAAGCAGGTACCAATGCAGTGCCACTGTGCAGCAAAATCCTTTGGAAGATTTGCCAGATGGCTGCCAGCAAGACTTTTAGACTGGCTTTTTTTCCCAGCCAGCCATATCATCATCCATCAGACAGTCACTTTGGACTGACATTGCAGAGCGTGGCTGTCTCCTTTTTGCCTTGCTCCTGTTTAGTTCTAGCAGACTTATTTATATCTGGAACTGATATAAGTGGCACGATTTCTTTGTTTCATTAAAAGTTTGCTTGATCTAAACTTTAAAAGATTTGTCTTCAGAGAGATCAAAGTCAACCCAGTGTATGTCTGGCACCCCTAAGGTTTCCTTGCATCCTAGTGTTCAGGTAAACCTGGAAAAAACATTTTGTGGCAGAGTAGTAAACTATGGTGACTAAGTTATAGTGGAGCTGGCCATGAATTCTTGAGTACTAATACATGCCTATCATCCAGGCTTCTTAATTAATATTTTCCAAGAGGTGAAACGATGTTGACACAGCTTGCACTGTCACATGCAAGTCAAGGTAAAACCCAGAGCCAACAGCAAGCATAGAAAATTACATCCCACTGCCCAGCAACTCACAGTCAAGCAAGTAAAATATGATTTGCACAGCTGAGCAGAGGCATTGTCATGGTGTTAACCCAGGAGCCAAGCACTCCTAAACCCCATCTGTCATGATCTGTTCCTTACTCCTGGAAAAACTGCTTGCAGATGGCTCCCTAAAAGAGGCTATTAATACTGGGTACCTTATTTATGAATTTTGGGGTGTGAATCTTTTTGTCTCCTGATTTCTAAACAAAACAGTGGCATGCTGTGACTAGGACAGAGCTTTCTCATTCCTTCCTGTTGCTGTGGAAGGCATTTTTTCCCAGCTTAGCTCAATTATTCCAGGAATCAGCAGGTCTCCGTGCACACCCAAGCCTCTCTGCCTGTTACCTGCCAGTGCCATGGAAAGGACAGGGTGTTTGTGGGCACTTTGAAGGAGCAAAGCTGAACAGAATTGCTGAGTGTTATTGTGGAGGGTTGGAATACATCTTGGATATGAATCATCTTGCTCTTTCTGACCTACTGTCCTAATTGAAACTCATTTATTCCTCAGATGCTTGTCACTGCCAGGGTTGTACCTTTTGACAATGAAGCAGCAGCCTGGAGCTGCAGGTGTTTGCCCCAGTCCTTCATTACGTGACAAACTAGAGGAGCTTTAGTGAACAGATATGCTGAATTGTGGATCCGCCCCAAACGTGACCCCAAATCCCTGCTCCTTTGTTCAGTTGTTTTCTGTGGCAGGGTCAGGCCAGGACACAGCTTTCCCATTGGCTATATGAATTTTACTGCTGTGCATGTTCCAGTAAAATCAAAGGCCTTAGAAAAGGGATTCTGTGGAGGCTTTTTTTTTGTCAGAGCCTTTACACTCATTAGTTATAGTTTAGAGCAGGAGCTGCAGGGCAGGACCAGCAGAGTAGCTCCTGTTTGATTGCACGGGTGTTGCTGCTTCTTCAGGAGCATCCATCACTTTGTAGATCAGAGATGACAGATGTCCCAGCCTCGTTTTTCCAACACATTTAAGAAACATGCTCTTCCCTGACCATCTCGTATCTCTATTTATTAAAGAGAGGACTGATTGCCTGCTCCAAGGTGTCTGACAGCCTGCCCATCCCTTTGAGGGATTTCCATCCAAGGGCTTATCTTTGCTGCAGAATAAGCTGAGACTCCCAGCCAGGGGTGCTCTGCTCCCTGCTCTGCCCGCACCCCTCCTGGCAGGGTCACAGTAAGTGGCAGCTGAGTAACCCACTCATTGCTGTAGATGAAGAGGTTAAATGTTGGAGTGGCTGCAGACACTGAACCCATCCCTCCCCTTGGAAAATCCCCTGGTGCCTCCCTTGGGTCATCCCAGTGAGCTTCTTCCTTGTCATCTGGGCCCTTCCCTGACCCAGCTGAATCAGGGACATTCATGATTTATTGTGCCCATTTGGATGTCACTTGGGCAGGCTGCTGTCAAACTTTTAGCAAGAACAATCTGGGTAGGAATACTGGGCTTTCAAAACTCTTCTGGCAACGTAAGTGAGAGAGAGCTGTCAAATGCAGCCTGGGCTGGGAGTAACAACCAACACTAACCTGTCTGGGGAAGCCATGATGCTTTTATGTATTTCAGTCCCATCTTTGAAGGGTTCTGACAGCGTTTTTTAAAATCTCAGAATGTATTGCTTTATTCACCATTAGAGATTCCTCTTTTTTTTCATTACATCTTTTAAATGTGCCTTTATTTTGCAAAGGTACAGCCTTTGTGCTGATCAACCAGAAGAGACCAGTTCCTTATCTCTGGCTGGATTCTGACCCAGCTTTAGATCAGCTCTGAATTTTAGATTTACTCCTCCTTACCAATTTATCGTGGTTTCTTACCATTCGTTTTATTCTTAAGGCCTTGTCACTGGAAACACATTTCAGAGACTAAATTTCATTTTTATCCTACAAAAAGAAGCTCTTGTAGAAAATATTATCCAACTCAGAAGAGAACTTCCAGGGAGCAGATCTCCTGGTGTGAAGGAACAATTGCATTATTATCTCTCTGAAGCTGGAGATAAATGAGATTTATCCTCTGAGGCAAAGCATTTATCAGACAACAAAAGTTACAATTCCTGGTAAGGAACAATGTTGGGCTGTGCAGCAACAAGTGCTTCTGGAGAATCTAACTTCAGCATGTGCTGAAGTTACTCTTTATTTTCTGGTATGAAACCAGTCTCACATATAAAGGAAACAAGTTTCAGCCTCTTTCTCACTTGGTTTTCAACAGCTGCTCAAGCAATAGTTCAGGCAGTCAGAAAGGAGACGTTCACAGATAACTGGAAACAAAACCAATTTCTGCCACTTCCATGACTGGTTCCACTCCCAGACCCTCCAGTCCAAGCCTGGCATCTTTGGCAAATCCTCGCAGGTGGGATTAGTTAATAATTGCTGCAATTCATTTCAGTCACAGGCCCTTCTTCTGCTCTTTCTTTTCATAACCTGGGGGAGAGCTGAAACAGAGATCACCCAAGGCAGGATTGCTGGTTTGACTTCTTGCCACAGTCAGCTAAATCTGAGCTCCCTGCCCAGCATCCATGGCTCAGTTCACCTCAGGTCTCTGGCATTGCTTCTTACAATTGCCCTTCTTAGACTTAAATTTCAAGATCTGATAATTCTTCTGGTTTTAAGCATAATCACACAGTTATACCTCCAAATGAGTATGAGGCTATTTTCAAGATTAAAAAAAAAAAAAATCCATTTAAAATACATGGGTCTATATTTCCTTGCTCATGCATGCAGGTGCTTTTTATTAAAGGTCTGTTCTAAGCAGTGTCATGCGTGTATGCAGCCTTGGATTAGACTGAAATGAAATTGTGAGAATTTTGGGAGAAAACATCCTCAGCTATATAGCCTTAGAAACTAGAGAGTTAGAGCTCAGAGAGTGGCTATGAATATGGAGAGCCAGAGTTGGAATAATCACAAGGGAGGCAATTTCATCAGCCAGGATGAAAGACAAGAGTTCCAGCAGAAAATTGATCAAGACAACGAAGCAGGGGAAGATGTCTTGTGACAGCAGCTGGATTTGTAGCATCTAGCCTCAAAGAAGAGCACGAAACATAAGTTTGCTTGGAGGAGGAAAAAACTCAATCAGGAGATTTCACATAGGATTGTGAGACTACAGAAAGCTCCGAGGCACCCTGGAACACTGCACCATTTACCCTAATCGGGGGGTGAGTCAGCACTCAATTATGCTCAGGCAATTTTATATTCAGGTTTTTATGCGTTGGCGACAAAGCAATTTAGATAATATGGTCACACAGCAGAATCACTTTCTTTACAAATCTGAGTTCCATTAGCTACAATAAAAAGTATGTCACTCCAAGTGCTCATTTCCCAGCGTGGAAGATAATCATCATGTGGGATCAAGAAGAAATCTCTTCTTCCCAAAGCCAAACTCAATGTAATTGTGTGACATGGCTGTTTTATGGCTGCTTCTGAAGATCTTAGTTACAGCCACTCTTGAGACTGCACAGATCCACTGCTGTGTGCAGGGGCTGTCTGAAGTCTTTGCATTAATAATAGCACATGAGATAATGGCTCCTACTGGGTTGTGTGTTCTAGAGAAAAAATTCTGTTCTAATGAAGTGGGTCATGTATTTGTAGGTACACGAGGGTGGCTCAATCTATTCATCACAGGCTAAAGAGCTGTGACCTGTGAGACAGAAGAATCTCTGTGAAATTGTTTTACTGGCAAGTCCCATGAGCACTGTCCTGGGGGATTTCAAGGTGTGGCTTTATGCAGCATTTTTACATCAGGTCAGGAATGACCTTTTGCCTAATCTTTTAAGGCACTTACTATATTGTGTTGGAAATTACACCTTTAGGAATCAGAAGTTGGAGAGGAAATGAGTGATTTACTATTTGAACTGAGTGATCATTTCAATGGCAGTGACAGACTGAGTTTCCCATGAACTGCTCCTTACATGAACAGGATACACAAACTGTGTAAAATCCACTTTGTATGTCTCAGGAGCAAACACAAAGCTTGAGTCTTCATTCTCTTCCATTATTCCTGTCTCCATGACTCAATGGACTTTAATAGGAGCTGAGTAAGGACCAGATCTGTAGCACAGCAAGCTCAAAGAGAAATTTCCACTGGCTTTTTTATCCTCATGGATAATATCCTTAAATATTCAAGGTCAAACCTTCAGCTGTCATATCCTGACATCTTTCCACTCAACTAGCTCTTCATGCCTGCACAAGTACTGGGTTCCTGTTCAGCTGAAAAGAAACACCCTTGTTGTTTTATGTTTGTTTGTTCTAAATGAAGATAGTTTTCATGATAATCTCATGAGGTTGATTTTCAGACTGTGTTTATCAAGACAGACATTTGAACTCATTTGCTTTGAAGTCACCATCACTCACACGGTCACAGCATGAGAGCACAGCAGGTTAACTCAGCACTTCTCAAATCAGACTCCTTCAGACACAGCATCAACACCCCTTCCCTAAATATAGAGAGCTGCCTGTCACCTGGAAGTCACCAAACTCCAAATCCTGGGCTCAGAACAAGTCACTGTGACTGATAAGAACAGTAACAGAACCCAGCCAGCACTACAAGCTCCAGAGGAAAGGGATGGCCTGAAAGCTTAAAATATGGATGGCTTCTTACTGAGCCACACCGTTCTGGGTTGTTTTAAATTCTTAGGCAAGAACCAAGGGAGATCTTCTGGAGATGTTCAAATTATATTTTATTCTGGATTTTATTGCAAAAAATTGAGGTACTTTCCAATCTTGATAATAATATGACAGTGCAGGGAAAAATCCTTCCTCCCCTTCTCATTGAAGGTGCATCTACATCACTTTGTTGAAGAACTAGAAAACAGGGGAGGCTTCACTGATCCTCCCTAAGTAAACCAAAAGCTTTGCTGGGAGAGCCAAAGGGTGCAGATTTGGCTTAGAGGACATTGGTTAGTCAGGAAAGGTGGCACTGGCTGGATCTTTGCCTAAATAAAGTTGAGTTTCCATTTATTTCAAAAAGAGACACCAAGTACTGTCAGTTTAAAAAGCAGCTTTCTGTCTCTTTAAAACTGTTTATGAATCATTGTTTGGAACGAGCAGAGTAAAGCACTTGAAGCTGATTAACTTAGAAGTTCCATGGCTATCAGCTAGGACAGTCCTCACCTCATAATTTTATCTATTAACAGATACTGCACAACTAACTGACATTAAACTGGCAGGATCCCAGCACAAAGGTGAACTCGAGGAAAAAATTATATTGGATTTTAATAAAACCTTCTTCAAAGGTCAACCTCTCTAATGTATGAAATCAATCTTCCTTCCTTCTTTAGCCCATTTATTCACAGCTTTAGGAAATTCTGATGCTCATAAAATATTTCCCATTCCCTCCCCCTCCTATTACAGTTTCTATCTACTTGTGATGATTACTTTTCACAGCACTTTTAGATTACTCCTCATTTCACTCTTTTTTACTGGCCTTCTCAGAATCTGTACCCCACTCTGAAAATTTCACTTATCAGGCTCCTCTTTGCTTTGGTGCAAAATCTTTATTTCTCTTGGGCTTATTTCTCCTTCTTACCCAGCAACTGCTTTCTGTGTCTTGCTCTGGACTCTGTATCAATTTTTCCAGCTAAATTATAATATTGGTAACATTCCACTTAGGAGAGAGTGATGTCCTTGTGAACTCTGAGCTCTAATCTCCTGTAGATCAGTTCCTTCAACTGATGTTGGCCCAGAAAAATTACATGTGTATATATATATATAGAGAGAGAGAGAGAGAGATTTTTTAATTAAGAAGAGTCACTAAGAAAGTACCAACTTAGAAGGTTTTTTTTTGGTGTACTCCCTTCACAAAGCTGTAGATACCCAGATCTGGAACCTGCCTTTCAATCTGTGGCATTCAAGCTCCAGCTCTTGGTAGCCAACTTCCTAAAATCTTGGCATCACCAGAGACACAAACATCACACACTGTAACAGCAGAGCAAGCCCTGTTGCTGCTGGTTTGGATTTGCCTGCCCAGCTCAGCTGTGGGGCAGACCAGACCCAGAGCATCCCACAGTAATGGATACCCAAACTTCCAGGGTTTCCAGGATGGGGTGATCCTTGCTGGGCTGTTGTCAGCCCATCAGTGCTGTACCCTCCATCCTCCATTCTCCCCTTTTACTGCAGTATTTCTGTCCTTCCACTTCAAAGGCTGTTCTTCCCCTTCTGTCACAACCCACAGGCACCGCCTCCATCCCTTCCCTGCCTGTTCCCAGGACTCTGCTCCCACTCCTCAGCCCCTGGGCAGCACAGGGGGCACAGCCCGGGCTGTTTGACCCGGGGGCAGGAGGCTGCACAGTCATGGCACACACCCTGCCATGAGCACTCCATGAGCTGTGCCAGCCTCTCCTGGGAGCCAGCACCTCCACAGGATTAGGGACAAGCTGGGGGCTCTCCTAGAAGGTGACCTGGCTGGTTTTTGACTCCGTTGAAGCAACGTCACTTACAAGGTGATTTTGTGGCTTCCCACCTCAAAAAAACCTTTGTGGTCAGAGAGCTCTTGGCACTGGGCAACACCTGATAGGTCCAGACCCCCTCTCTAATCAGTATTTATGGAAAAAATCACTGCTGGTAAAGTGAAATGTAAGAGAATCCACATTCCATTTCCAACTCAGTGCTAAGACATCTGCTGGAGAGCAGCCAGGCCTGGTTGCTCTCACACTGATGGATGTGGGGAAAAGGAACACATGTTAAAATCAGCAAATGGATAAAATTGGGCTAGAGAGGGATGAACACAATGGGGAAATCTTTCCATTTTTTCAAGATCAAAGCCCAGGCTCCCACGCTAAAAGGAGAATTGTGATCCTAAATAGGAAAATGTTAAAAAAGAGACAGCAGTCTATTTGGGAATGTATGATACAAAGCTCCATGTCCACTGTCAGGATAAATCTTATATATTCTGTACAGCAACATTCACTTAGCAGAGAAGAGGATTCTATGAAAACAATGGGTGGTGGAAATTCTGAGCCTGTCTTCCTGCAGCTTTAAAATTCTTGTCCTCGTTGGCATAATTAGTAAAAAATTTCTTGGTTATATATAATTGCTTTAAACAACTTTTAAGGTTAACAAACCGTATTTTGGATTTGAACACTGTGTTGATCAATAAACAACACGAATTTAGCTTTTTAAAGAGTGCTAGTTATTATTTGAGGAACCAAATTTAGATTTCTTTAGCAGAAAAGGTCTCTTTGTCAAGTCTGTGCAGTCTCTGCAAGGTTTTGTGGTAACGTAGTTGTTTTACAATGCAGAGATCTTAGATTTAAAGATTATTCTGCAGAGACCCAGACTGTGGAAATTGTAGTTGCTGATGGCTGTCTGCTGGCCAGCATTGCAGGATCTGGCAATGAAGAGGGCATGAGATCAAACCCTCCTTATTTAATATAGATTAAGAAAGTCTTCTTCTAATCTCACTCCTGCCTCCTGCCCTGCTCTGAAATACTTGTGTTGATTTGCTCTGCTGGGGAGAAGACTTGTCGAGGTCTGTCAGGAGAGATGAGAATGTATAGTTTTTCTTTTCTTTTAAGATTAATCTTCCAGCTGAATAGAATTGGCAACACGAGTAAAATTTTGCTACTGGAGTTATTTTGTATCGATTGCATTTTTAAAGATTTTTCTAGCAGGGAGGCAGACATTTTGTTATTGCTGTGTATTAATCAAAAAGGGCTGAAAAACGCTGCAGGCCCTATTCTGACACTTGTGGATCAAAAAGCCAGTCGAGGTTTTAAGAATACAAATGATCCTGGATTAAACTCTGGGTTTAGGTGTTAATAATTTAACACTACTACAGTTTGGCCACCTACCTCTGACATGCTGTACGTGGGCCACACTGTGATCACTGAAGTTTAAAAGCCATTTTTTCAGACAAACAAGGATAAATTGAAACTTTCACTGAACGCTAGAAGTGGGGTTGATCCTCCATGAGGTTATTCCTGGGCCAGTGACCCGTCATTAACATTTAGCATCACAGAATAGTTTGGGGTGGGAGGGACCTAAAAATTGGTCGAGTTGCATTTAACACCAGACTTTTCTACAGCATGGACTGCATGAGAAGCTTCCTTTCCATAAGCCCCAGGAAAGCACATCCCGATTTTTGCAGCTTTAAAGGATCCCACGGCTGCCTTGATTACCAATGTCTTAGCTCTGTACATTTAATTCAGCTCCTAATGCTTCTCATGTAGCACTAAAGCCATTTAAAAGAAAGCCTCCGCTTTTAAAACCTGCCTTTTTTTAGCAGCTCAGCAGCAGTTACCGGGTTTGTAAAGCTCCTTATGAAACCTCACCTGAAAACACTGATCTGCAGCGCTGTGTAGTTTTTCCCACATCAAAGGGAAATCTGCTGTTGCCACCCCAGAACCGAGCACAGCGAGAGCTGAACTGTCACCGGTGCCTGATGTCACCTGCCAATGTGTGTTTGTTGTTCCACGGAGACTCCCGAGCTCTCATGTCAAAACAAAAACAAAACAAAACAAAACAACCCCCTCTATTTGTCTTTCCACGTTCTCTGTTTAGGGAGTTGTTTCACTTTGTCTCTTTTTGATGAAAACAAATACCCAGGGCTCTATTTCAGATTCCCAGAGATGCTACAGCAGTTCCCAGTCATCTCCCAGTACACAGTGCTTGTAATGTTATAATCTTCACATTTTATTTTCCATTTGGGGTGCATAGTGACAAGTGACCCAGTTTTCACTAAAGGCATGTTCAATCCTCAAGATTTAAAAATGGGTGAGAAATACAGGGGGAAATTATAAATATTTTGAGTCTTAAGATTTTCAAATTGTTGGCAATGCTGCAATCCCAGCAGCATCAACGTTGATATATCTGAATAAAAACTATGTTTTATAAAGAATTAAGCCTTCCGTCAGAAATGTTAAGCTGTGGAAAATTCTAAATATTAGCCTATTTTTTTCCCTTATTATTTCAGCTTCTGGGTACCTGCTCCCATTCTCATATATACTCTCAGCTCCAAAGGGTTAAAAGTCCTAGCATTTCTTCGGACTGGCATTTCCAAATTTCTCCCGGGGCCCATGTAGCGCTTATGCCAAAATGCTTTATTATTATACAAACAGAGCAAGAGACAGGAAAAAAAAAAAAAAAAAGCCCTTCACAATTTGTCCTCCAGAACCGAGTCCTGCTGGCGGCGTGAGGGACACCGCTCCAGCGCTAGCCCTGAACACCTCGAGGGGCGTTTAGGAGCAAAGTCGGGAATGTTTTCAGGAACACTGGGGTGGGTGCCATCCCAAACAGACCCGCTCCAGCTCCCCCCGAGCCCCCGAGGCGACGCCGGCCCCAGGCCGCGGGCACAGCCCTCACACCGCCGCTCCCCTCAGCCCGCCCTGCTCCCGCCCCCCGGCCCCGCTGGCCAATCAGCGGCGACCCCTCGCTCAGGCAGCCAATCGGAGCGCGTTGCTACCTGTGGGGAGTATTTTTAGCCGCCGGCCGCGGGGATAGGCGGGGATGTGAGGGGTGACCCCGCGCCCCGCTCAGGCAGGAGCCCGCCCGGATCCCCCCAGAGCCTGAGGGGTGCCGGCCGTGCAGGCGGCCCTTGCCAGCCCCGCCATCGCCGCTGCCGAGGCCCCCGCGGGCCCGCGGTGGTCATGGGAGATGTAGTTCAGCGCTCCCCCCGTTCCCTTCCCCGCGGGGCTCGGGGGCGCGAGGGCAGGCTTTGACGTCGGCAGTGACGCAACGGGGCCGCGAGGCGAGCAGCGCGCTGACGTCAGAGCGGCCCCGC
>VZTB01007650.1:54301-77705 GCA_013397245.1 Thryothorus ludovicianus
TGGGGGTCGGGTGCTGAGCCGCCCCCTCCCCCGCCCTCACACCCCCGCCAGGACTGTTTGCACTACCCCCGCACCCCCGGGTGAGTACCGGCCGTGAGGCGCGGGGAGCTGCGGGCGGGAGCTTGAGGCAGCACCGCCCGGCCGCGGCCTCCGAGCGGGGTGTGCTGAGGCGGCCACGGCCCCGGGGGACCCGGTGGGTGCAGGGGCTCCTCGGGGAAGGGGCTGGGGGACAGGGCCCGGCTGAGCCGTGAGGGCTCGCTGTCCCCGGGCCGGCCGGGCCTGCGCTCGGGCGGGGAGGANTGCGCCGGGAGAGCGGCCCTGCAGCCCCCCCGCCCTCCACACAGCCCCTTCCTCTTCCTCCTTCGCTTTTTTACGGGCTCAGAAAATGCTCTTCCTCCTCCTGCCGCTGCCGCCGGAGCTCCGGGGCTGTGAGCAGAAATCTAATGAGAGCCGACTGCCTGGTTATGTAACTCCCACTGCTTAAGGCTCCTGCCAGGGCGCTGCTGCCGGGCCACGTATGGGCTCGGATCCCCCAGAAATACCGCCGTCCTCCCGTAAATACATAAAAGGAACAAGTTCGGAATGATCGAGCCGATATGTTTGATCAGCTGCTGTTTGTACCGTGGATCCGTTCCGCGTAGGGAAATTTACAGCGTCAGCCTGGTGCGCTCTGAAAGGAACATTCCTTTCTTAAAGGACATGGGGGAAGGGAAACAGCACAGATGGATTAATAAATAATTTTTAAATGCCTCGTTTAACCACCGAATCAGCTTTTCGGTACTGATTGTGCCCCTTTTGTAAATATTTTCTGTTTGCCCTTGATCTTTTCCTTATCCCCACCCGGTGCTGATCCAGCAAACGTTTAAAGGTCGCCTTTCAAAGTATTCCCATACCATGTTGGGGAGAACATGAATGGCTTGGAAAGAGGGTTCCAGACTTTAAAAGGAAACTATTTGGAGCAAGAAATAAAAGCTGTGTAGTCAACATTGTTAAAATCCTTTAACTTTGATTTCTCTAATCTTTAGTGACAGCTACGCTAAATTTTGTTCTTAGTGATGCAGTGCAGAAAAGCCCACTGTTAATTGAAATTCTCTTTGGGCTTTTAACTCGAGCCAAAACCAGTCCCCATATTTGGTTTTATTGGAACTTTTTGACAAAGGTGTGTGGTGTGTACATTTATACCGAGGTGCTGCAGGATTTGTGTTAGCAGTTCGTGTGCTAATACCTGATTCTCATCCCTTCTCTAACTTTAGACAGCTAATTTCTCTTTTGTCCTTTGTGAAGGAGTGACAATCATATCTTGCATTAAATATAAAATGGAGTCATGGAGAAGGAGAAAGGCATTCTGGTTTGGGGCTGTCAAAAGCCCTGGTAGCCCAGGAACTTTTTGAAATCTGAGCTACAGGGAGTGCGATACAATAATTGAGTGTATAATTGCATCTTGCATCTGAAAATAGAGAATAATTTGTAGAAAGAGAAAAAACTGTGAATTCATGTATCAGTCTTGGCCACCCTTCTGACAGAAGCTATTCTGGATGTGCTGACTGCATTTCAGTGTGAACTGTTGGATGTGCACAGCGGACATTTTCTCCTCAGTTTGCATCATTTCACCTGCGCAGAGTTTAGGGAGATTTGCTTGGACTTAAAATAAATGTTGCATCATTTTAGCTATTTATATGAAACCTTCTAAAGCAACTGTTAACATTTTTATAATTCTGCAGCTTACAGTTGCAGTCAATATGTTTCCAAACTTTAAAGTGATAAATGACCCTTGGACTAAGACCTTTCAGGCTAAACTAATGGTCTGCTACTAAATTTTGCAGCTGAGTACTATAAATCATCCAAATACGGGTTGGTAATTGAACTGTTGACAGGCTTGGCAGTTCTGTGATGTCTTAAAAATTATCCTTGCTGCTTTGTGAATAGCTGAACACCCTGCTCATGTGATTTGGAAGTGCCCCATGCTGTATATGTAAACACAAGCCCATCCTCTCTAGTGTTGTTTGTAAGTCATGCTGAATGGAGCTGACATCCTCACCTTCCGCAGGCAGGAACAGAAATAGTTTGATGCACATTTTTTCACTTGAAATGTAACCTATTTTCTGCAGAAAGTGAAGCTAAAAGAATAGGCCTCGGAGCTTGATCTTACGCTGTTCTTACTTGGATGTGTTTGCTTTTGTTTTTTTCTTAAAGGAGCAAGAGCACTCAAGGTGAAGGATAATAATCAACTCGAATCAGCACTTTGAATGAAATTTTGTGGCATCTTGAACACTTTCTTCTTCGGGTTTTGAAACAGACTTATAACTCTGTGGCACAGCAGCTATGCAGCTTGAAATCCAAGTAGCACTCAATTTTATTATTTCATATTTGTACAATAAGCTTCCCAGACGACGTGTCAACATTTTTGGTGAAGAGCTTGAAAGACTTCTGAAAAAGAAGTATGAAGGGCACTGGTATCCAGAAAAGCCATACAAAGGATCAGGGTTTAGATGTATTCATATAGGGGAGAAAGTGGACCCAGTCATAGAACAAGCATCCAAAGAGAGTGGTTTGGACATTGATGACGTTCGTGGCAACTTGCCTCAGGATCTTAGTGTTTGGATTGACCCGTTTGAGGTTTCGTACCAAATCGGTGAAAAGGGACCAGTGAAAGTGCTTTATGTGGATGATAATGAAAACGGATGTGAGTTGGATAAGGAAATCAAGAACAGCTTTAACCCCGAGGCCCAGGTGTTCATGCCTATTAGCGACCCAGCATCTTCAGTGTCCAGTTCTCCTTCTCCTCCCTTTGGTCACTCAGCTGCTGTGAGCCCGACCTTCATGCCCCGCTCCACTCAGCCTTTAACCTTCACCACTGCCACCTTTGCTGCCACCAAGTTTGGCTCAACCAAAATGAAGAACAGCGGCCGCGGCAACAAGGTCGCGCGCACCTCTCCCACCAACCTGGGCTTGAATGTCAGCGACCTGCTGAAGCAGAAATCCCTCTCCTCCTCCATGCACTCTCTCTATGGGCTCGGCCTAGGCACTCAGCAGCAGCAGCAGAAGACTTCTGCCCTGTCTCCCAACGCAAAGGAGTTCATTTTCCCCAACATGCAGGGTCAAGGTAGTACCAGTAGCATCTTCCCTGGTGACAGCCCCCTTAACCTCAGTCCTCTCCAGTACAGCAATGCCTTTGATATGTTTGCAGCCTATGGAGGTCTAAATGAGAAGTCTTTTGTGGATGGCTTGAATTTTAGTTTAAACAACATGCAGTATTCTAACCAGCAATTCCAGCCAGTTATGGCTAACTAAAAATAAACCGAAAGTGAAATCCAAGTAAATACTATTGTACAAGTTAAAATGCACGTACCCAAGGGTGTATCTTTTTTTCCACCTCTTGAGATTTTTTTTAAGGCTTGTAGTATGAATACATTCAGGCTTGGTTAGATAAATACAACATGCATCATTTTTTTTCATTTGCCAACGAAGCACAAAATTATTTTATACTGACTGTACATTACAAAAATATACTCTCAAAAATATGGCCTCTTACAGTATTTAAGATATAGCAAGGAAGTGGCTAATTTTTTCATGTGTATATATATATGTGCTCAGACATATATGTATATATATAAAAAATTGGCACTAATAAGTGGGTTTATTGGTCTTTTTCTAATTGTATAATTTAATTTAGTACAAAGTTTGTAAAATATCAGAGTATATATTGTTTCTACAACATGGTATTGCATTTATATCTTTTTACTACAGTGATCTGTGACAGCTGCAGCAGCTTCATGTTGTATTTTTTTTACTGAAATTGTAAGATATCCATCTTAAAGACATCAATTCTAAAAAAAGTAAAACTTGTGTACAGAATATTCCTTAGTGGTGGAATTAAAATGTACGAAATATTTGCTTTTTTCAAAAGAAACACAAATTGTATTTTCTGTTAAAAGTTTAAAGATTTTTGCTATATATTATGGAAGAAAATGTAATCGTAAATATTAATTTTGTACCTACATTGTGCAATACTTGAAAAAAGGTATAAAAGTATTTTGAGTCAGTGTCTTACATGTTAAGAGGGACTGAAATAGTTTATATTAAGTTTGTATTAAAATTCTTTAAAATTACTTGGCTGTGGTGGTGTGTGTGCTCTTTGTGTCGATGGAGCCGCGTTCCCTGTGCCACCCCGCTCTGAAGGGTGGCTCTGTGCTGCACCTCCTGGGGGGTTCCTTACCCAAAATACCCTCACAAGGCACAGAACCCCAGCAGGGACTCGCCTGCCATTATTTCAACAAATTCCGTTTGTTTTTCGTAACTGCAGCTCACTGAAGTCAAAATGGAATTCTGTTGGTTTTGTTCGTTTTTTTTTTTTCCTTGATAATTAAATTAAGACTCTTAAACTCGGTGGGCATTGAGTTGTGAGGCCATGGGATGTGTCTAGCAGGTGATTCAGTAACATCTTTCCGTGTCATCGGGATTGTTGGAACTGTTCTCTCTCCTAGAGCAGCAAATCAGCATTCTGCCTCTATTAGGGATTAATAGCTCAGAAACTAAACTGAATAAAAGTGCTGATTTGCAGCTTACTAAACACATTGTAACCTCGCATTTCATATGCTCTATTAAAAAGAGAAATGTAATGCAACCACACTGTGGCATTCTAAGGTGTTTATTTTAGCAGATTTTTACCAATTTTTGACTGAATAAATCAAATGGAAGTGGGAGGGGAAGGAATTCAGAGGCCGACAGAACAACTCTGTTTTTCGAGGGCTATTTTGAAGTTGCATCCCTTTTTTCCATCTGCTCAGTAAATAGCGTTCCCTGCTAATGGCTCTTGTCAAGGGGAAGAGAAACTGCTTTAATGTGTAAATCTGACAAAGGTCAGCTTATCTTCCACGGCAGCTCCAGCCACAGAGCCCCGGTGCTAAGTGGATAGTGAGTCCTTGGCTCCTGGCAGCGAGTTGTGAGCCACAGACAGAGCACGGGATTAAAAGGAGCTGAACTTCAGTGTCCTGGCACTGCAGTCTGGGAGCGAAGGTCGGTGTTTTCCTGCTGGGTGCACCTGATGTGACACAAGGTGCGACCCCCCCTGCGCGGGGAGGGGGCTGAGGTGGCAGCAGCCCCACGGGTGTGAGCTCCCTGCTTCGGGCAGAGGCGGGAGGCTGGCGGGGGTATCCATTTCCAGCGCCATGACAACCAGTTCAGAAGCAATAATGGAGCACAGGGTTTTTTTGGGCGTTCATCTGTCTCTGTGTGACTGGCTCCCTTTTATTGAGTTTGCCATCTGGTTTATCTTTCACAGCCACGGACTGCGCCGGCCTAAAAAGGGCAGCAGTGGTACCTCATTTTAAGGGGGTGATTTTGCTTTTAAGAGGAATTAGAAAAATGCTGGATCAGTCGCTGGAAAGCAGAGAATTCCAGCTCTGTGTTTTATTCCTATTTGAATGCCTATACTTTAAGATTTACTACTGTTTTACTACTTACAGCACGATACTAATATACCTAAACTGCCCAAAAGGCTGAGCAGCTCTCACAGTGGAGACTCTTCATGTGTTCTGTAATATTTCTCTTCCTGTGATTTAAACTGAGATAATTTGTTTAAAGGTCAGTGAGCTTATCCTCTTCCCAGGCTGATTTATTCCTTTCCACTGCAACCAGCTCCGTGTCTGAAGGGCCACGCAAGGAAAAATCTTTTGGAACACACATTTTTTGCAGCATCTTTCAACATAAAAATTTGACAAGCAGGGTTTGGTTCTGGTGCTTTGAATGGAGACTAGTCAGAATGAGCTTCAAATTCTCTCAATGCAAGCATGGAAATTTTTTGTTTTGATGATTTTTAATGTTAAAGCGTGAATGATTTTTTAATCTCCTTAGAGGAATGAGATGCCTGCTTTGTGTTCAGTCTGCTTCACACAGTTATTTATCTTCTGCTGAAGTTTGGTGCTGAATTTCTGAGACCAAACAATTACATTGCAACATTCTGTTCTCACCCCGTGCCAGGTCAGTGGCTGGGGTCACTTGTGCACACCCAGTATTTAGCTGTCACTTTCTTGGATAGAAAGGACATAAAAACAGGGAAAGGGAAGCATTTGCTCAGGTGTGCAAATTCTTTTGTATTTTGTCTGTGAACATGCAGTTTGCTTCCTTAGAATTGTTCATGTGAGTTAAACCTTGGAAGGTGGCTTTAATTTACAGAGAAGGAGAGGGTAGAAATGTGTGACCCCTCAGTGCTGCTCCTGTCACCTCACCCCAGGCCCCTACCCAAGCACAGGTCCAAGGTGCTTTGGTCTGTGGGGCTCATTTAATTCAGCACAAGTCAATAACTTTTCAGAATTGCAGTCTGGGATCCCTGAGGCTCCAGCGTGGCTGCACAAAAGGTTCAGGGGACAGCCACAGTCTGTGTTCATTCTGTGGGGAGGGAACAGACCTCTCTTGAGCAGGGCTCTGGTAATGGCCACCAAAATTAAACTGCTCTGGTTATTTCTGCCGTGGGAAGCTGACTCGTGGGTGGAGCTCCCAGAGCAGTGCTCCTTTGTTGTGTCCTGTCCTCCAGGGTCCCTGGGGCTGAGTCCAGGGTCTGGCACTGGTATGAGTTCTGCAATTCTCAGCTTCAGCTCAGGCAATCCAGACACATTGAGGATGGGGCTCTGAGCCACCTGATTTATTGAAGCTGTCTCTGCTCACTGCAGGGAGTTGGATGAGATGAGCTCTCATGGACCCTTCCACCCCAAACCATTCCATGGTTCTGTGAGCCATGGAAGGATCATCCTTCCTTGATGATGCAAAATTAGAAGGCTGCTGAACATTGCTGGTACAATCCCTTGGTGCCTGGACAGATGATCCTCCTGTGCTGCACTCTCTGCTCCCACTGCACCCCAACCTGCAAAAGCCTGGTGGGAGCAAAAAGCTGCATTCTGAACTATCAAGTAACCAAACAACGAGTTGTTAAATCAGCTCTTTGGACGGACGTGGGATCAAAGCAGAGTTCATGTACTGATCTGATGCCCCAGACTGTTCTATTAATGTTTCAGGAATAAATACCTCAGGGTTTGTGTCGGTAGTTTTGGAGCAGATGAAGCAAACCGGTGGTTCAGCACTCTTTTTCATATCATCAGCAAGTTGATTTAAATTGAGTGTACAGAGTTGGCTGCGTTCCCCTCATGAGTTGCATAAAAAGTTTGCTAAATCGAAGTGCCAGAGCTGTAAAATCCTGCTGAAGGGACTGTTTCCAAAGATCAGCAAGAGGAGCAGTTAAACTGTTACCGTGGCAGGGCCTGTGTGACTTTTGTCCTCTTGGCTTTATTTTAGTGACAGTAGGAAGGAGTTTTGCCTTGCAGAAGGGAAAAAGGCATTAAGACTCAGGAAGATAAACCACATTCCCTTTGGAACTACGAGTTCTCTACCTCACAGACAAAATATGATCAGTGTGCAGAACAAACGGCAGGTGTACAATATTTTTAGAGAAATCTTGGCGTACAGTGCAGACATCCCTCAACCCCCATTTTTATTCTGTCAGCTTTGGTTTGTTACAAGCAACCTGTAGCATCGATGGCTGCAGTTTGGTGGAACTTGCTGTGGTCTGCATTTGGTGATTTAGCACTTCAGAGGCCTGGCATGAGAGCTCCTTTGCTCTGAGTTTTGGGACACTCTTGCTATCACACAGTCTGTCAGCCATGAAGCTCACTGTGCTGCATTCCCTTGTCCCCTTGGCTTCAGGATTGCCAAGAGCAGAAAAGAAAAGAGGACTCTGGGAATGTAGACTCTTAATTATTGCTGTTAAGTGTCCCTGTGAGCTTCTCTGAGAATTTTTTATCAACTGGCTAATGCCTTTAAAGCCAGGCCTGGAAATCCACCTTCTTTCCTTGGCAGAATGTGTTCATTCCCTGCTACACCCATAACCTTTGTGCCTTTTGTGCCTCAGCACCCTCAGTAGGGCTGAGTTCTGTGCTGCTCCCTTTGTTCACCACCTCTTGCTGCTTGCTGTGCTGCTCCAGGCTTTCCTGCTGCTCCTCTCTTCACCCAGGCTCCCCTTGTGCCTGACCTCAGCTCTGAACTGTGCTGGAGCTGCTGTGCCAGGGGAGATGCCACACACAGGGCTCCAGACAGAGATGTGCCCTCTCCCAGCACCTCCTGGCCTCAGCCTTTGCTTGGCTTCACTTCAAAGGCACAGTGTGAAGAGCTTGGGAACGTCAGAGCACAGGGAAGGGTTGCAGGAGGTGCCCTGAGTCCCAGGGAATGGGGTGAATTTGCTGCCTGGGCAGCCTTGGCAATGCAGCAGCCCAGGAGTTTTCAGGCACGCTGGTGGGAGCCAGAGGTGGCAGGGTAGAGAGGAGCGTGGTGTCACAGGTGACAGCTCAGAGCTGACTCTGGGCCAGCCACTGCCCTTTCCTGTGTTGTTTCTGCCTCTGTCTCCATTGGAATCTGCTGTTAGTGTCAGACTTTCCCTGGCTGCTTGCTATAAGGAACTTCACCCAGTTCCTCTGTGCCACAGGAGCCTCCTCTGAGGTTCACCTGCCATTCCCTCCTTTTATTGTGTTCAGTCTCCGTGGCCTTGGAGCGTCTCCTTTGTCACACAGTGCTCTTAAGCTGGATTAGGTGACCTTTGTGTTTTGAAACAGGGCATGCCTATAAAAATGAGGCACTGGGTTCTCTTTGTTGGTATGTGGAGTCTGATTCATCCCCGTCAGAGCCAAAGGCCTCTGGAGCAGTGAAGCCTCACACAGTGACTGTTGTGATTCTCTAAAAGAATGTCTGTGGATGTTTCTATAGATATGAAAACATATATTCCTCCAGTACAAATCACGTGGAAATTTTGCAACAGCCTACCCACTGAAGCTGCTGCTGGTCCAAATTCGATTTGAAGACAGATTTTACAAACTAAACCAAATTCCCCTTAAACTTTCTTTAGCCCCTGATGTTACACATCCAGGTCTGCTGGGCCCTGCCACAGCTGTGCTATCTTCCACAGATCAGCTGGGCAAGAGTAGATTTGGTGATTTTCAGCCCATGTTGGAGCCTTTAACTAAACTCCCTGCTGAGTCTCAGATGTTGTAGGTAACTGCAATGTGTTTTGGAAGCCCAGGGGTCTTTGTCTTTCAGGGTTAACCAGGTACACACAGCACCTCTGCAACTGAGTGGAAGAGTGCAAAATTCCAATTACTGTTGAAAATATTAACACCTGGGGCAATTACCTACTTTGCAGGTAATATGAATACTACATATTGAATCTCATGTTGTATTTATTAACTGCTTCAAGACATAGCTCATATTTTACTTGAGAAAATTGCTATTTCATTTTTGAGTAACGGGTACAGACGTTCTGCTCTTTTGCCCTTAGACTGTTACACTGCTGTCTTTAAAGATTCATTTCAGCATTCCTAAACCAAATCACTTGGGAAATTGTGATTCAGTCTTCATATTTTAGAAATTATGAGGTAATCATAAATAATAATCCATCTTGCATCATGATTATTTATCTTCTGGGTGTAGAGTTAAATAGATTTCAGAGTTTTCTTCTCTCCACAAGTCCACTAAGAACTTACATTTATGTGAACATTTATGTTCTTAGGAAATCACAGTTTCCCCAGAACTGTCATTGCACAGGAAACAATATTGAAGGGATAGTGATGAGCTCAGAAGTGCTGGCAATTAACCACAGCTGCTTGATGGAATCAGATTTCTGAGTGACACAGGACTGAGACCTGCTACCACCCTCCTGCCTGTGTGCTTGGCATGACAGATTTGACAGGCTGGTGGCAACAGCTGCAGGCAGCCACCTCAAATTAGCTTGTACAAACTGATAAGGGACAGAAACACTCAGTGAAGAGATCAACCACTGCATCTCCAACCTCTCACTCCTGACAGTCTCCAGAACTCCTTGAAAAGAGAATCCAAGTACTAAAATTCCTGACTCCAGGATAGAAAATCACATAGATATTGATTGCATATTACATTACAGGTTTTGCTGCCATCAGACAGTAGACAATAATTATTCCTCTCTCTCTTTGTGCCATAAATTGCATCATCAGCTGTCCTCTGGCTGGCATCATCCCTCTGATCAACAGGAACCAATCACCCTTTCTCCTCCAATTGCCTGATTCATTAATAAAATAAAGTTTAACACAGAACAGCTACTCTCAACCTGTATTTAGCTCTAAGGTTATTGCTTCTATTTCAGATCTGAAGCAGCCTGGTGTGCCTGCAATAGTGTGTAGTTTTGACTTCCATCGTGCCCTGTCCTTGCTCTGATGCCTCTGCTGCAGCTGCGGGCTGTTCCTGCTGGGCTGAGCCTGCAGGAGCTGCAATGGGAGGTGCCCTGCTGGCCCAGATCAGGGGAAATGCAGGCATGGTGTGCTGGGGTGCTCTGTCTGCCTCACCCACCCCACCTGTCTCCCATCCCGCCTGGCAGGGGCTGGTGCCAGGTGAGGGAAGCTGCTGGTGGCACTGGAGAGCTGGGAGCAAGGCTGGCTGGATGATCTTTTTGTTAGCACTCATCTGGGGACAATGAACTTTTGGAGGTCAGTAAAATTGCCTTTCATTTTTTCTTGGCATCTCTGTGGTTTTAAGTATTCAGTGTTCAGAGTCTCTGACCTGCCCAAAGTGAGGTACCAGAAGATCTGATTAAATTCAGCATCTGGATCTCATCTGTATACATCAGTCCCTTTTCCAGTGTTCTGCTGTAAAACCTCTCTCCTGCCTTGAAATTTCTAGGGTTTCCCCTCCTGATTTTTCTTTGTGTTTTCCTTCAAGGTCTCCCTTAAAACTTGTTTTTCTCAGTTTCCTTCCCAAACCAAGCTGTTCTCCCCTCCTGCCTGCCTCAGGTCTGTGCCTCCCATGTATAATTTGCAGTGTTTTATCTGATGGGGACTGTAATCTGTCCAGGAAAGGGCTGTGTCCTGCCCCAGACTCACAGCTGCCCGTTTTTACTCTTTGAGACTGAATAAGAAGGACAGAAAGTGAAGAGTACACAGACACTCCCAAATAAACTGTGTTTTGTGATCTGTGTTCCAGACACAAATGCAGGAACAATTGCTCCCAGTAACGTGGTTTGTGCCCTGCCACTGAGGCTTGGGAAGAAGCAGATCCTTTAGGCAAAGAAACCTCCTTTACAAAACATTTGTGTATTTATCTAAAAATACAAGGGCTTATGTTAGAGAACAATGTTCCTCTGCTGATTTATAGTTAACTGGCAATGGCAACACAGGACTTTTAACCAGCCCTGCTGCAGTAATAGCTGAGCTTTATTCCTTCTCTGCAGCATCCCTTCCAAGGCTGATTTCCTTGGCCTCAGCTGCTGCTGTTGGAAGAGTCCCACTCACTTGGCTCTGCCACTGTGGGAGGACCAGAAAAGGAGGATGAGTGAGGAGCAGGGTGACCCTATTCACAGAGGTAAAGGCTGGGGGTGAAACCTCAGGCATGCAGGACAGGCTTCTGCCTTTAGAAACCTGAAACTTCCAGTGAAACGCACCCCTGCACGTGTGGTGGGGGTAATGTGTGGCTAATAATGCATTTTAAAATGCATTTTGGCCAGCCAGCTCCAGTGACTTGGGACTTTTTGCTGCCTGCACAAATGGTCTCTGCACATAAACACCTTCCTAGTGGAACTGGAGAAGGAGCACGGTGTAAGTGGAGATGAGGATCAGCTGTGAGCCCAACTTGGAGATGCCTCCCTCCAAAAGCGGTTACAGAGATGGGATTTTGTCTTTGCCTCTTTTCCAGAGAGATCTGGGGCTGTGTAGCCCAGCCCTGCTGCTGAGGGCATTGCTGTGAGGTAGCAAGTGGCCCACTGGAACAAAAGGCTCATTCTGGCTGTGGCTGGGCTCTCGTGCTGCCCAGCTCCCAATTGCTTTTTGGAAAGAGCAGTGCTGGTTTGAGCCCTCCTGTGGGGCACTGTCATTTTGGATATTTTGGTCTTTTGTCGTGTATAATAAGATATCTTTGTTATTTGCAAGCAGTTAGTCATCTGCTAGCCAGAATGGGTTTGTTTCCCTTGAGGATGTTTAGAATCACATAATTCTAACAGGCAGAGGGGAAAATGTCTGAAGATGTTGGGATTAGTCATATAACTGCTGCAGTTATCTTCATCCAGAGCCTTTTCTTTCATTCCCTGTTAGAGCTCCTGAACTTGAGGACTTTATCTGATCTCCAGCCTTTCCCAGAATGACATTTGCTCGGGCAGGCTGGAAGACAAAGAGGAGCCCAGGCTGTACAACCTCTATACAGTTATTTTCTTCTTTACTTTTTTTTTCTTTGTTGTTTGTGTGTTTTTTTCATAACCACTTGATAAATCATGCCGTGGAGGGCTGGGAATGGGAACAAATGACTTGCTCTCCTACTCCTGCCTTCCAGCAGCAGTTCTGGTTTCTCTGGGCTCCCATTCCCCTTCAGGATGAGGTGTACCCCCATTTCTGTGTCTTGGAAAGGAGCTCTAAGGTTTCCTCCTTGCCTGAGAGCTCTGGCTGACCCAGGGCTATGATAGCAGTGCTGTTGTACAGCACGTCCTAATCACCCACAGGCTCTTATCCCCAGAAAATCCTGCTCTGGAAATGCTTCCCCTGGACTTTGGCACCATGTTGGCCTTTTTCTCCTGTGAAATGCAGGATCCCTCCCACAGCAGGGAAAAGGGAGAGTGTGATTTCCTTTCCATCCTTTCAATGTCCTGTGCGTGGCTGGGTCCTGCTTAAACTGGGGACAGCTGATTCTGGGTGTTTTCAGGGGAGCTGGTGTTGAGTGGGACTGAGCAGCAGTGGCTGTAGGCAGGGGCACAAATCCTCTCTGCTGGGCATCACTTGGGCT
The DNA here is from genome assembly GCA_013397245.1 of Thryothorus ludovicianus. NCBI lineage: Eukaryota > Metazoa > Chordata > Aves > Passeriformes > Certhiidae > Thryothorus > Thryothorus ludovicianus. Next base: position 67,076 of record VZTB01007650.1, read on the forward strand.
GTGAGGATGTTAATGAGTGTCCAGCATTCAGTGGCATCCCAGCAGTACAGGGACAAGCCAACTGAGACAAAATGAAGGAAAATTGGTAAATGGTCACTGTTACTTGTAATTCTTTGAGGTCCTTTTAGAAACAGACCCCAAAAAGCCACCAAGCCCCAATGGATTGAGGCTAGTGGTCCCTCTGTGGTGCTGTAAGGCTGGGGTGAGGGGTCTGTGTCACACTCAGCTGCTTTTAGTGTTGTTTGCAATCACAGAGGTCAGGTGCTGGGAGGCCACTTGCAGAGCAAATGCCTTTGCTGTGCACCCTGTCCTTGTGGACTGGAAGAACCTGCAGGACAGGTGAAATGGGGACCTGCAGCCAGCTCCTGCCAGCATTCACCAGGGGATTGTTCTTTCCTCAGTCCTTCCAGAAATGAACTAACATTTGCTTCCCCCGTGGCAATTGGCCCACGAGGATGTGCTGAGGCACGGCTGGGGCTAGGATGCACTAAAAATAAAAGTGACAAGTGTAAACATTGCCTTTTGCCAGGCTGGGAGGGTGCCTGCAGAGAGGTGCCAGGTACAGCCAGCGGCTGCAGGTGGCAGAGCAGAGAGGGGCACACGCTCTTTTCCTATGGGTTGTTTTGGTTTTGGTTTGTTTTTGTTGTTTTTTTAAAGCCATTATTTAAAATTCTAACGGCTTCACACGTTAAAATTGCAGCTTTTTCCTCTTCTTGTCGCGGTAGCCACGTTTCAGCAGGTCTGGGATCAGACTGCAAGGGGGAAAACCTACGGGAGGAGAAATGTCTCCACCTCCTCCCTCCCCTCCAGGGCTCCCTTGGTTTCGTTTTCTAAGCCCTAAAGGCGAATACAAGAATGAGGAGGCGGAGGGCGGGCAGGGGACAGGACAAGGTGACACTGCGGGTGCCACGTCAGCCCAGGCTGGCCATGGGGAGCGCCGGGGGCGAGGCTGGCACTGCCGGGGCTGCTGAGCCACGCCAGCGCCTCCTCATCCTCCTGCTCCTCCTGCTCCTGCCCCAGTTCCTGCTCCTCCTCCTGCCCCAGCTCCTGCCCCAGCTCCTGCTCCTGTTCCTCCTGCTCATCCTCCTCCTCCTCCTCCTGTTCCTGGCTCCTCATCCTCCTGCTCCTCGTGCTCCTGCTCCTCATCCTCCTGNGCTCCTGCTCCTCATCCTCTTCCTCCTGCTCCTGGCTCCTCATCCTCCTGCTCCTCATCCTCCTGCCCCTGCCCCAGCTCCTGCTCCTCCCTGTTCCTCCTGCTCCTGCCCCAGCTCCTATTCCTGCTCCTGCTCTTGCTCTTCCTCCCACTCCTCCTCCTCTCCCACCCAACCTCTCCCTGTGTCCGGGGAGCCCCGGTCCGGGCTCGTGTCCCAAAAATCTCCCCCAGGGGAATGAGCAGCACCCAGCCAAGCACCTGCAAAGTGAACAAAACCCGACTCTCCCCCGCCTCATTGACTGGTTTTTTGGGTTTTTTTTGTCAGCGGCAGGAGAAGGGAAAGCAGCTTTTTATTTCTGACTCTGGCCAGCCCCCATGTGCAGCTCCAGCAGGGAGGGATAAAATTATTGTGTTTCAAGGCATTTCTGCTCCAGAGTATAAAGTTACTCAGCATTTACAGGCCCAGGTCTTTAGAGATATTTTTATTCTGTGCCTATTTTGATGTGCCTGAGAGTGACGTGTTGTGTTGTGGATGCTTCCAGTTAACAGTGCCTGAATGCAAACAATGCTTTTATTTACGAATCAAAAGGGGTATTTTTATTAGTTATGTTTACAAAATCGTATTCATGTTCTGATTTTCTTTATGCAGAAATGAAAAGTACCTGAACTCCACGTAAGGGAGGGTTTGGTGAGCAGGAGGAGTCAGAGCCTGGCTGTGCTGTGTTCTATAAACAAAGTGCTGGTTTGGAAAGCAGACCTAGAGGAGTTTGAAATGCGTTTATTTGGGCCAGAACCCATCTGTGCCTACCAGTAATGGATTCACAGAGCAGCTGTGTGTTTGCTCAGCTCACAGGCCAGCAGGTTTTATGTGTGTTACACCAATCAATACAGAACAGGGACACATGTGCTCACATCTGGAACATGTGAGCCATGAAGGCAGGGATTGAATAGTGACCTTGCCAGCACCTGGCACTGTCTGGATTTCAAGGTAAAAAAATATATTTTTATTTGTTTCTTTTTTATGAGCTGTTGGATTTCTGAGGCACAGAGTGGCAGTGCCCATTTCATTGCACAATTCCTGCAGGATGAGGCTCTGCCCCCAAGCAAAGCTGGGAGCTGCCTCCCTCACCTGGCTGGCCAAGGAGGAAAACTCCAAATTCCATGTTAATGTAGCACAGGACAAGGATCACAGCACTGGATCAAGGATCTGCCCCTGCTCTCAGCACTGCCAAGGACATGGCAATGCCTTTTAATTCTGGCTATGGAAATAAGGAAAAAGCTTTATCTACAAAGAAAAAAACCTATTTCTTTACATGGGAAATATGCAATGGCTGTACCTAGAAATGCCTTTCTGAGCCCAAGGGTGCCCACAGCCCTTGTTTTTGTTACCTGTCCATCTCCCACAGTTTCCAAGGGCTCCAGACACCTTTCCATCTATCCAGACACAGTTCTGGAAGCAGCACTTTTTCCATGGTGCTGGAGAGAACTTGCAGAGCTCCATTTCTGAGGGTCAGGACAGAGCATTTGCCCCAGAGTGTGATTTAAAGCCCTGTGCTCACCCAGTTCCGGAGCTGGCCTGATTTGGCAATACCCTCACTTGAGCAGACTGGTGAGAAAAGTGGATGCCAGGAACTTCAATTCTCTGACCTTGTAATGCCCAGGGGCCCAAGCCTGTGACAAAAATCTTGCTGGTCAAGGCAATTGCTAAAAAATAAAAGGGTAGAACAAAAAAACAACCCAACCAACCAAACCTGTTGTTGTCCAGATTGCTAACTAAATAACCTGTAAGCTGCAATAATTCTGCAAAAGATGCTCTCAGAAGTGTTTTTTACTGTGAAAATGGTTATAAATAATAATAAAGAAATGCATCTGTGTGTACTTTACAAAGCAAGTAAAAAATTTCTTCCTCTTCAAGCCCGTGGCCTGTGAATAATTTGTGAACAAGAGGAGCAGCTCCATCTATCTTACACAGTGTTTGTTACAAATCATTTGCTCGTGTGTTAATCTTCCTGTCAGGGTGGGAGCAGCAAATCCTCCTCCGGTTTTTGTCTGCTGAAAAACTTTGTGTAGACAAACATGAAACATTTGATTGATAAGTAAAAGGTGTAGGGGAGCATCCTGGGGATGAAAGTGCTCCTGGAGCCTGCGGTGGAGGGGCTGTGAAGCCTTTAGGAGGCAGCTGCTGGAGGATTCCTGGCTGGCACACGGTGCTGAGCCACAAGGGCTAATAATTTTGCAGGAAAACAAAAGCCAAGGCAAAAAAGGCCGCCTCCAAAACGTGCTTCCTTCCCAGGGCTCCTACAGCGAGACCCGAGAGAAACGTGGCAGAGCATCCCAGCTTGGGGAGAACTCTTCCGGAGCTCTCGGGAGTCCCTAGGTGGCAACACTGCTCCTCCAAGGCACCGGGAGCCTTCTGGAGCTCTGCAGCTTCTGCGGCTCAGAGAGACCCTAAACTTTCACTCACAGAGAAAACTCAGGAAAACAGCGTTTGTTTAACTCCTGGTGGTGGCAAAGGAAAACCTGTGATTGCTGGAAGGCTCTGCCATCTGAAGGCTAAGTAATTGTTGGAAAACACCAACAATTTATTTTTTAAAAAGAAATAACAGGAATTTAAAGCCAGTTTTGCTGGGAGATGTGACTTGTGGTTTCTAAATACGTTGGGTTGCCACACCTGGTATTTCAGGGGAAAAGCACCATGGGAAACCCAACAGACAAAGAGATTTTGGAGTAAATGCTGCTGATAACACCTGTTAGATCTGAGAAGGCCATTAACTTTTTCCTTTTAATCTATGTTTATTTTCTGCTGACTCTCTGTGCTCACTGATGGCTCCATCACCAAAATCCAAACCTCCCAATAAAAGCAGCAAATCCATTATGTCAGAGATCAGATAATTTCACCCACCTCCTGATAAAGTGACCTTTGGAACCAGCTAGCACAGTCAAAATTGAGAATTGCAAATATGATAACCAAATATACAATTTGAATTTCATCCCGGGTTAATTACCTGAGTCGTCCACATCTGTTAGAGAAAATAAATTAGAGCAGGAAATGGAGAATTTAGTTGCAATGCTACTGCAATACTTTTTGGATGATGTGCTGCTCGAGTATTATCCACTGAAGAGATTCATGAATAATTTTGAATAACTGGACCAATATCTTTAGAAACTGTGCAATTTGCAAACAGGGAGAAAGTCTCAAATAAATTATACACTGTGGCTTTTCCCTGCAGCTCTGGAAATGGATTTAATTGCCTTATCACACTCCCGACCAGATCTTTTTTTTTTTTTTTCCCTGACAAACGTGAAATCTCTCCTCCTGTTTTGCTAACAAGGCAATGATGGGATCAATGAAGCTGGACCCTGCTGCCCAGCTTGGTGCTGCTTCCCACTTAAGAGACATTAATGGCTTAATTAAATACAAATTACGCAGCCAGGTGCCAGTGAAAGAGTTAAACGAGCCAGGGCGAGGCCAGCCCAGCCCCAGCGGGAGGATGCTTCTCTTTCAGACTCAGGTGAAGCGGCTGCGGGCGGGTCTCCGCTGTGCCCCCCGCCCATGTCGCGATGTCGCGACATCCTCGCCATCCCGTGTGCGGCGCCTGGAGCGGCTGGAGCCTCCTGTCCCCGTTTCCAGCCACCTGAGGTCATGTCAGTGCTGAGAGATAAGGGTGGGTCTTGAAAAATTTGCTCTCCAGTATTGCCAAAATAGGAAGCTGAGACCGCGTGAGAAGACCTGGGGTCACTCCGGGGCCGTGGTGGGAGCAGGGATGGTGTCAGAGAGTTGGGGGCTGGATGTGGCTCTCGTTAAATTTTGTGCTGGGGGCTGGATGTGGCTCTCGTTAAATTTTGTGCTGGGGGCTGGATGTGGCTCTGCTGTTAAATTTTGTGTTGGGGGCTGGATGTGGCTCTTGTTAAATTTTGTGTTGGGCAGTGCAGGATGGAGAGCTGGCCCTGCCTGCACAGTGAGGGTGGAGAGGCCCTGGCACAGCCTGCCCAGGGAGGGGGTGGATGCTCCATCCCTGGAAACATTCAAGGTCACATTGGATGGGGCTTGGAGCAACCTGGGCTGGTGAAAGGTGTCCCTGCACGTGGCAGGGCATGGGAAGAGAAGGTGTTTAAAGGTCCCTTCCAACCCAAACCCTCTGGTGATTGTACAGTTCTAGGACATGGGGAGTCCTGCTGAGGCTGCTGAGACCCCTCTGCTCCCCTGGAATATCCTGGTTGCATCTTGCTCTCTGTTCAGGGATGGGGGGATTTGGCCAAGGCCAGCCTTGGAGGCATTTCCAGAAGGAGCTTTGTGATTTCCAGCGTCTTCTCCAAGCACCAGAGATGCAGGAATTGTGGAGATTCTGAAGGGACTCAGGGCTCTGGAGCTGGGCTTGGGTCTGTGCCTGTTGTCCCTCCTGCAGCACAGGCTGCTTGTGGGGACAGGTGAGGCTTTAGCAAGACCTGACATCATGGGCTGGGATGTGGCTGAGATTTATCTGGTGATCTCATGTTTCTAAGAGCAAGGAGCATTCCCTTAGCAGGGCAGTAACCTGTCCAGCCTGAGCACATGCCAGTGCTGCTGGGATTCTGAGATTTGTTGTTAATGGGAATGTTGCAGGTCGTCAAGCTGCTGGTGCTGTTTTGAGATGGGTGATGTGGAGGATCTGCTCGAGGGCTGCCTGCACACAAAAACCAGGCTGGGGCCCCTGGTCAGACCCAGGTGTGGATCATCCAGGTCTGGAATGGGAGCAGCTTGCTTGAACTTGTCATAGGAACACAGAGCCAGGACTCAATTTCCCTCATGTATATTAATCAATATCACATTTCATTTGCTATTTTATCATCCTGTCACTTGGTATTACTGCAGCTCCTCACAGTCAGCTCATGGTTTTTCAGCCCTGAATAACCTGACCTCAACAACCTTCATATCTTTCCTCTCCCAGACCATCTCCACAAGTTCCCTGGGACACTGCTGATGACTTCTCTTCACAGTGACCTTTTGGTCTCACCCTTTCTTTCTGATGGTTCATCCAGTTGTTGGCTCAGGAGGCTGTCACCTCTCCCAGACTCAGGACAGCTAAATGACTTTAAAAGCCTTGGGTGAGGGAGCTGGAGCTCTAAGGCCTTGATCCAAGTTCCTCAGCTGGACCATCCCTGTCCTTGGGACTGCTTCAGAGGAAGTGTCACAGAGCATCACATCTCTCTGTTGAAGTACACACACTCTTCCTCCTCACATCCTATTTACCACCCAGCTGTGACTTTTAGCCTCTCACAGTTTCCACCAGACTTGCTCAGTTTTCATACCCAGCCCTTGAGAACCCTCCTCTAAAAGTGGCCCCACATTTGCTGCCTCCCGTGCTCTGCTCCTGCCATGCACTGAAGCAAAGGTTATCTGCTGCAGTTAATGGTTAAACAATGTTTTGTGCAAGTACTTTTACCCTTGCATGAAAACCACCTGATCCTGGCGATTTATTACTGTTGCTTTCCTGTTTATTTCATGCAGTGGAGGAAGCAATGTCCTTTACACGTGTTACAGCCCCCTCTTGGCTCAGGGGTGTGAGGAGCAGAGGAGAAAGAGAAGGCACAAAGCCCTTCATGGTAATTCTTTTTATGCCAGGTAATCCAGACCAAGTGTCATATTGTAAGATCAGTTTAAGGTGAAAAAATGCTCCCCCTCCCCTCCTCTTGAGGCACCTTTCCCTCTTTCTCTTGTCTCCAGCCTTCTCCTTCCCTCCTGCATATCTGGGACACCTGGGGGGGTTAGGAATTGTGAGGTGGGACAAGCCCAGTGGCCCTTTCCATCCAGTGATCACCAGTCTCCTGCCCCAGGGGACAGTACCAGGGGTCTGGGGAGGCTTGTCCCCACCCCAAAGTGTCCCTACAATTCTGGAACATGGAATACTCAACTCTCATTGCCTTTGTCAGAGCTGATCCCTGGCACATGCAGGTCTGTGTCCACCAGTGAGCCAGAGGTTTGGAGGAGATCCCCAACACCTTTTGGCTGGGCTAGCACCAGGGACAGCTGGGTGGGAAAAAAGGTGGATGGGCACAGAGAAGAATACTGGAGTTAGAGAGTTTCCTCACTCAAACCTGACAGCCCTTGGGAGACTTTCCATTTGCTTTCTAAACTCTGAGGTCTAAATGTCATATCATTTGCCCAGCCATAAATAGCTGAGAATTAAACAGGTTGTGCTGCTTTTTTGGCTAATAGATACATCCTCTAGTGCTGCAATCTTATCTTTAAATCCCACGGCTGTTTGCATTGGAGATCAGGACCTCAAGCTTGACTTTTTCTTTCCAAGATTTAAAGTGCTGGCAGAACATTCAGTTTTGCAACCTCCATTCAGAGGTTCTCAGGTCTTGGGCATGGGGCTAATTTTTTGCCCTTTGACAGCTGCTGTAAATCAATATAGCAGCTGGAGGTCACTTGTAGTTAATCAGTAACCAGTCCTGGCAGAGGGGAAAACACTAAATATTAAAACAGGCTCTAAACTGGATGTTCTTGCTCAGGCTGACATTTTCACAGCTATGCCTTTAAAATCTGGCTCCATCCAGCCTTAATGGAGGTACCAACCTGACCATGATCTTTTCCTGGTAATTATCCATAGGGAGAATTTCCCTGCACGTGCACAAATTACAGCCAGCTGGGGTCCAAGGTGCTTCAGGTGGAGGAAGTGGGTCCTGTGGTGCAAGGTGCTCATTTGGTGCCAGCTGAATGAATCCTTTTTGCAGGAAATCATTAAGTGTTGGCCAAAGCTGTGTATGCTTCATCACAGCCACCTCCCTGAGAAACTGAGACCCATGGCCAGGGGGAAATTCTTGCAGGGTCCCTAATTTCTTTTAAAACAAGTGGAAACTGAGCTCTTAAATACCTTTGCTGTCTGAATCACATTCCAGTGGCGTCATCACCGCTGTTTGCTCCTTGTTCTGGAGCTGGCTGCCCATTAGATCTTCTGCCTGACCTCATCTGGAGGCCCTGCAATGAGAACATGCTCAATTGCCTCTTTGCTCTGAGCTCAGCAGCTCTGGGTGCTGTGGGTGCTGCAGGATCTGTCTGTGAGTAATCACCCAGCCAGCTCTCTGTGCGTGCAGCTCCTCGTGGCCTCGTGCCCTGCCAGCTGTGTGACACCAGCCCTGTGGGACACCAGCCCCACGTACAACCCCTGTGCAGCAGCCACACGTCATCACTTTCCTGCTGCTGCTGTTTGTCCCCTGTTAACAGAGTAAGACACAGCCACCTGTGACCCCTGTTGGGATCCCATCCACCTGCAGGGTTTGTAGATTCGGTGGCTGCACTTCTCATCCTCACCCCAGGTTGGGAGGAGGGAGGTGGGCACCTCACACTGGTTCAGGGCTGTCAAGTATCCATCAGATCCATCCCTGAGCCCTGGGGAGCTCCTGCAGCTCTCAGACCCAGCTCCTGCAGCTCTCAGACCCAGCTCCCGCAGCTCTCAGACCCAGCCAATGTGGGTCTGTTCCCACCTTCTCTGTTGGAGTCAATGATCTTAGGAGGTATTTTCCAACCTTAATGGTTCTGTGATTCTGTGTTGCTTCCTGAGCCAGTGTCCCTGGGGAATGCTGTCTCCTTGCTGTCTGCATGTGGAGGAAAGCTTTGCCATCAGTCACAGCCATGTGGCTTTTGAGGTGGCATCAATCCCCCAGCTCTTCCCTGGAGCCTCACACATGCACTGGTGCTCCTCCTGAGCCCACAGCCATGCAGGGAAAAGACTCAAGGAGGCTTTTCCCTTTCTCTCTCTCCTCTCAAATACTTGATATAAACTTTAAATACTGGCATTCCCTTCCCACTTTCTGACAGCCTGAAAGAAGGACCCCACAGAGCAGGCTGGAACCTGAGCTCATGAGCAACACGAAAGGGACTTCCTGGTGAGGAGCCACAAGCACGTGCCCATTAGTCCTGAAAGGTGGAGCAACATCCTCTAGTCCTGTGCAGCAGCATCCCTGAGCTGCTGGACTGGTCAGGCTCGAATTTTAGGCTTCTTAAGGGTTTAATAAGAGGCTGAACTAAAATACTAGCTTTGAGTGGAGAGCTGAATTCTTCAAGGTCAGAAGGTGCAGAGGCTTGGGGTCAGTCCCATGCCACGGGGAGGTGTGGTGCTCCCAGCACTGCCAGGAATGTTTTTTTTTTTTCCTTGTGAGCAGCTGAGGGATGCCTGTGGTACTGCTCCTTCTGCCTCAGGGTATCTGTGATGGTTCTGTGCAGTGGGGAACAGCCAGGGGCACCCCGAGGGGCTCACAGGACCCAGTAACGTTGGCAGGTTTGGGCAGGAGCTACACGAGAGTGGCTGTGCTGTGTTAGGGAGTTGGGCTGCTCTGTTCAGTGTCCATCTCACCCCACCACACTGGAAAACTGACCCCGAGTGTCCCCTGGGATTCCCTGTGCAGGACAATCCTCACACACCAGGCCTTTGTGCCCCAAGGGGGCTGGCAGACACCTTACACCTTGCATAGCCCTGGCTCTCAGTGCCTCAGAGCACTCACAGGCTGCGTGCTTTAAGTGCCTGCTGCCTTCCCAGGGGATTCACCAGGAGGGAAAGCCAAGAAAGCACTTTTGAGCCAAGGCTTCAGCAATGCACTGTGCTGGCTGGAGCAGCAGCAAATCCTCTGCTTTCTGCTCCCAGCTCTTCTGACCAACCAGCCCCAGGTCCTCCAAGTCATTCCAACCCTCCTGACTTCAACACTCCCATGCTTGCAAAATCCCCTATCTTCAGGAAAAATGGAGCCATACAAACCCTGTCTTTATTAAACCTTCATCCTTCAAAACCTTCATGTTATTATGGCAAGAACATGCCACTTCCTACAGGTTGCTCAATAAATCACAGGTGAGCCATGGCTCAGTGGTGGCTGCCACAGCCAGGGATGACCCAGTGATGTGCTGGCTGCTTCAGAGGGCAGCAGGGCCAGCATCTCCCATCTGCAGAAAATGGTCTCCACAAGAACATGCACAAACACAATTGCAGGTTTTTTTCACATACACTTAGGAAAAGTACAACAAAAAACCCAGCAGGTATTTTCTTGGTCAGCAAAGCCTGCTCCAGACTCCTCTCTCTCTCTCCCTTCCACGCAGCTTCTTGTGGAATTATCCGGATAAGTGGAGGTTTAGATCCATTCCTGTTGCAGGAACATTTCAGAAATAACCCAAGCCCGAACCACTGAAAGAGGAGCCCAGTTCTCCATCCTGCAGTGGTCTCTGCCCGTGGCTTGGCTGCTGGTGCAGAGTGTGGAATCAGGGGAAGCAGAGCTGGACTCACATCCGATGCTGTTTCTCTCCCTGTGAGTTTTCCTCCCTGCAACAACCAAACACTCCTCGTGCACAGGCTTTGGGGGTGCAGATATCCAGTGCCTGCCTGTTTAATCTCCTTCCCCAGCCCTTGCCATACCCAGCCCCAGCACAGGCCTGCAGCTCAGTGTGCCCAGTGCAAGCCCGTTAGATGGCACCATGGGGCAGCATTGCCTGCACCTCCCTCCTTCCCT
>VZTB01007650.1:77739-97211 GCA_013397245.1 Thryothorus ludovicianus
CCTCCCTCCCTCCCTCCCTTCCTTCTTCTCACCCAGACTTGTCTTGACACTGCTCCAGCCCTGAGCTGGCCCTTTGTGCAGGCAGGCTCTGAGCTCTGCCACAGTCACTTGGCTGAGCCCGCAGGACAAGGAGCAGGGACAAGGCTCACTGTGCCATGTTCACCCCTCTTGCCTGCAATCACAGTCCTCAGCAAGGCAGGATGTTTCCAGGATTAGCCTTTTCTTTATTTAAGGATTTTTTTATAGGCAAATGTTACATTTTTTGGACGCACAAATGTTAAAATGATTGATCCTATGTGTGCTCACTTATTTCCACCCACAGCCCGTGCTGGCTGTCTCAGGGAATTCATTCATACACTGACACACAGTGGCCTGGTGGAAAGTGTATTCTGAGGTTTGAAAGACTCTAAAAAGGCTCTAAAAGGGTGACACTGATAAAAGCCTTTTAAGTGTCCACTTTCTTTGCTTGTGTTTGTGCAGTTCAGATTCAGGAGCTTTGTGTCTGCCACAGCTTGCAGTCTGTGTATCTCACTTTTCTAGGTTGAATTTTGTTCAAACTCGTCTTACTTTCCTCTCTCACCTGTAAAAGCAGGGTTGCTACTGAAAATAAGCAATGAATTGCTGTGTATGCTCAGGTGTAAAGGCTTTTCAAAAGCAAGACAGCTGGCAGCAGGCTGCTGTCCTTCTAGCTTGTACTTTTTGTGATAGACAATATATTGATTGAAACTTAAATAGGGAATGAGGGTGTTTGCTGACCTTGTTCTGGTGACAGAAATGTCATTTCAGGGTGAGACTGCCTTGAGCTTTTACAGGGACCTGTTGTTCTGGGCATAGGATCAAGGGAGTTTCTCCTGCAGTAAGGATTGCAAGATAGGTAGTAGTTGCCATTTAAAAATGAGGTTTTTAAAAGGAAAAATAATGAAAATTGCAGTTAAAAGAAGCAAACTCATAATGCATAGGTTGGTTAAATGTGCACAATAGTAAATATGGACAATAATTTACAGGCTTTTCTCTTGAAATATTAGTGATGCTATAAGAAGCCAAGCATGTGATTTACAACAATGAACCAGATTGAAAATGAGACAGATTAAATTGACATTATATATTTCTTAGCTGTGTACCACCTAGCCAGACAAATGCTATGAATTCTGTCATTTATGATGGAAGCTAGATAAAAATTGTATAATTACTGAAGTGAGTCACCTAGTTAAATGACACTCCTATATGGACAAATTGATTTCATTGCAAGATTAATGGCCTTTGCTGCTGGTTTACATGCCTGCCAAAGACCAAACTATGTTGTCTCTAAGCATCATTAATGGATTAAAATAGGGGTTCTGCATAATTCCTACAGTGTATCTTCAAAGAGCGTGTTTAGTTTGGCACTAGCCTAGCACTTGTTAGCCCTACAAACACACGGATCAGGGCGGCTCACACGTGTGAGGGAGGTTAATGCAATCCCAGGAACTCTTTCAAAAGCTCACAGGTTTTCTTGTGGATGACTTCGCGGAGCTTGCGCACGCGCCGGAGGCTGGAGGTGCCCACGAAGCTGTCTGGCTGCAGGACAGCCATGCCATTGTGGACATCCCCCATGATGATGAGCTGGCCATCCACCGTGGTCATGTTGGGACACGGGCAGCTCCAGTCCATGTTCAAAAGTGTGATTTCTAGTGGTTCCTTCCCCAGGAATTTTAATCCCATTTTTTCATCCTTGAGAATCTCCTCCACTGTCACCAGGGCGTGTCCTGAGTCTTGATCTTCGGTCAGCTCCGTGATGCGGCCCAGGATGACAAAATCACTTTTGCAGAAGCTGGTCACCAGCTTCTGGCGGGGTTTGCAGGCCTTGCAGTGCGTGTTCTTGGGGAAGGGGCACATCTCCTCGCAGGCCTCCCGGCTCTCAAAGTTGTTCTCGTTGCCTCCACAGCCGCCGTAGATGAAGGACTGGCACTGCTTTGTCAAGCTGTTGTAGGCCCACCTGGGCTCGTAGGCCTTGCAGTGGCCTTGAAGGGCTGGCAGGTTGCAGATGTTGATGGGGCCGTTCATGCACGTTAGCATGCAACTCTCGTAGGTCTCAAAGTGGTTGAGGTTGCTGTTGCAGTTCCCGTAGATGAAAGTAAAGCAGTTGTTTTTCTTGGCATCATAGTACCACCTGGTCTGCTCTTCCCCGCAGTCTTCGCTGTCCGGCTGCTTCAGGCACTCGTCGGTTGGAAAATGTGTTTTGTTCTGGGAAGCTTCCTTGGATGTGGGCTCTCTTCTGATGACTGACAAAGGGAAATCTGCCCGGATGAGGCCACCGCTGTTCTGGGCAGTGCAGGTGTAGATTCCTGCATCCTGCAGCTGCGTGTTGTAGATGACCAGCTGGGCAATGTTGGTGACCACGACGTTCCCTCTGACGTGGTTCGGCTTCATGATGACTTTGTCCTTCCCATCGACCTGCTTCTCCCAGGTGATTTCTGGCTTGGGTCTCCCCGTGACGTCGCAGAGGAAGCTGACGGTCTCTCCCACGTAGACAGACTGATGGACAGGGCTGTTCACAAGCGCAGGCGGCAGGATATCGGCGACTGTGGTCTCGGAGTAGGCGGTGGTAGGGCGAGCTGTTGTTTCCGGGGGGATAGGGCTGGTGTTTGGCCAGGTGAGGTGGTACCTACAGGTGACCACGTTCAGTGTAATGCCTTTGATGCAGGCCTCTGCATCCATGTAGCACTTGTTGTAGTAGGTGAGCCCGTCAGAGGCACAGGTGAAGCTCGGCTCCTTCTCACATCTGTCCTTGCACTTGCAGACAGGCTGCCCGTCCCAGATGTCACACTCTGAGCCTTGCTGGATGCACATGAAGCGGTCACAGGTTGCCTCTTTGGGCATCCCCACAGGCCCCTTTTTCCCCTTGACGTCCATGTACCGAGCGGCCACACAGCTTTTGGTTCCACAGACATTGGGGCAGCACTTCTCAAAGGTCTCACACTCCTGTGGGAAAGGAAAATAACCTGATTGTTATTGGGAAGGCAGTAAAGGCCATTTTGGAGACTCAGCAAGCAGAGAGCCCAGAAACTCAGCACTGCCACGGATATCCATGGTCTGAAACTCAGTGCCTCCCTGTCACTTGGTAGAAACATCCTCTCAGCAGAAGACTCTTGGGAAGGAAAATGTATTTTTGTTTCTTAAACACAAACCTCCTCATAAGTCTTTACCCCAGAGTCACATGGACTGCTTGACTATGAACCAACCACCCCCTTTCCATGCTCTCTGAAATGCCTGAGGACAAGCCCTGAGAAACAAGAGCAGATGGAAAGTCTTATCATATGGCTGTAGGCAGTAATCCTTCTTATTTTCCACAGAAGTATGTAAAGTATTATTTGAATTCCCTGAGACTAACAGCCGTCTCTTGGAGGTGAAACTGCCAAGGATTTGTAATTGTTCACATTGTAGAGGAAATAATAGAATATCTCAAAAGTAAGGTAATACTTGCTCCAAAAATAATTTTTCTATGGTATTTAGAAAAACAAACCCCAAACAGCTCATTATGGCTTCTCTGTCCTATTTTAGTCCTATTTTCAAATGCAGCATCGCTCTTCTAGTGATTTATTACACCCCGCCTCGGCTACAGTCAGCTCTAAATTGTGGTTAATTTTAGCAGAATTTTCATCTTCTGTGCAGAAAACGTATTTGATATGTGTGATCAGGGTTGCTGGGTGGTTATGGATTGCTTCAAGGGACCAGGAAAACTGCTACCATGTGCCCAACAGGGCACACTTCCACCGTGTTAAACCTCTACAAACCCCCTAAAATCCATCAGCTTTCTCCGCGAGCGAGAACAAAATGGTTTTTAAGCTACCAAGCTAAAGAGCTTCTCCTGAATCCAGTATCCTTTTCCTTATTGGGAAAAAGATGACCTAATACCAAAACTCTTTCCCCATTTCCAGCTGCACATTACTAGGTTTCAGAAGCAAAGCTAGAAACCAGGATTGGGGAGGTTTTCAGCTGGGGTTAAGCAGTGTGACTTGGCAGAGTCCTTGGTTGCCTCAGTACACTCACTCCATCCAAAGTCCCAGGACTCTGTGCTGCCATTAGGCAAAAGGAATATTTGTAGCCAGTGGCTTCTGGTTTTCAGGTTTTGATGAGCAAATTATTAAAATATCATCGTGTGCTGCTGGTGGTGCTGCTGCTGCTGGGGTTTTGAAAGTGTTTTAGTGTTCATTGCTGCACCTGGTAGTTGGAACAGAGGCAGCTTATTTGGGAATGGCAAAAGTAAAAAGAGCACCTTCATTTCTAACACATGGGATCCATCTGAGTAAATGTCTTTGTTTACTTATAGCCAGAATTTTTGTCTTTTTTTTTTTTCCTCCTTCTTAGCATTGCAGAAACAACTTGGCTATACAGCACAAACCCAAACACTTTTTTTCAGTACAGTAAATGTTCCTGTCAGCCAGGTTTGGGCTGCAGAAGCTTTGTCATGGGACACGTTGTAAGAGGTAGGACAAGCAGGTATTTTCAGATGCCAGCTTGAGCTAGCAGTGCTGACAGGTTGAAAAATGAATTTTAGGGTGGTAAGCTAAACACATTTGGAGCTGGAAGCATCCCACAGAACGTCTGCCTGGTCATTTTAGCCATGCCCTGTTTTGCACCCCAAGCAAGCTTTGCGCTTCAAATGCAGCAAAGGCTAATGACTTACATGTTAAATTAAATTATTTCATACAGAATTCCTTCCAGGAACATAAAACATTGATGATGGCCACCAACAACAAAGAGCACGACGACACTGTTAAAATACTACAGATTGGCCCCAGGGCATGCTGAGTTCTGGAGTATCAAATTCAGACATGTTTTTTGACATGAAAACAAGGAAAAGGATCAAACACAGTGAGTGCTATACCCACACCAGCAAAAGTGACAGCTGGCATACGCCTCCCTCTAAGCTGATAACTCATCAAACCTTCTCTATGCTATATAGGTCACGGGTCCATTCAATGCATGCAATTCAATGCCAGCGCCCTTCCAGCCGGGACACAAGGCTCCCTCCAAACCCCCCCAGCCCCAGCAGAGCCCGTGGCACAGGCACAGAAATGTGCATCACTCACCAGGTCAGCCTCGCACTCCCTCTTGCAGGTGCTCTGCGCGTCCACCCACAGGTTGGGGTTCATGTCATTGGGGCATATCCCAGCATGGGAGTAGCGGATGGGAGGCAGGGCTCTCCCCTTCAGGGAGACCTCCAGAAGCAAGAGGACACTGCTCTTCCCCAGAAAGATCCACATGCACCGAGTGAACAGCACCAACAACATCTCAGAACTTCTCCAGGGCAGTGGCAGTGTCCGAGCTGGAAGTAGTTCTTGTTTGCTTGCTTGATGTTGCTGCTTTTTTATTTTTTTTTCGTAAGCTTGAAGTTTTTGAGGAACCCAGATGCACCTGACTTCGGTAAAAACTTCAGCAAGCTCCTCTGCTGCCTCTGTCGATAGTGCAGTTTGGTCTGGACCTCATTGGATTAAAGGTCCTAGGAAGTCACCCCCTTATTTTAAGAGAAATGCTACTTGTGTGAGCAGAGTTAGCTCTATTTATACCCTGCCTCTGTTAACAAGTCAGAAAAAGTAAACTTGATTTCTTTGACAGGCACACGCTTCCTATGTCCTGGTGGCAGTCAGACAGATTTGTTGCAAGAAAAAAAAGCTGGAAAGAGTTCAAAAGGCTGGAACTGGCATGGTGGGACCCCTGCATGTTTCTGAATGCAGGGAGGCCTTCTTAACCCCTTTAGACCTAAAGTACTTCCCTATGCTAAGAATGGCATTTACTTCTGAAAGGGGACTTGTCTGAGTAACCCGCAGTCAGGGGATTTCCCCACGGCAAGGGGCTACACAATCACTTGCTAAAAGGAACAAATAATAGGATTGAAGCAATTAAAGCCAGAATATAATATTTTAACAAAGGAAGTAGGGAAGAAATAACTTATTTAAACTTAGGATCAACAAAGCAGAATGTCTTCGTAACTTCTCCCCGGGCTCCTCCGGGCTTTTTTCTTCTCTTTGGTTGGGAGATTTCCATGATGCTAAGTTTAATGCTG
Source organism: Thryothorus ludovicianus (assembly GCA_013397245.1). NCBI lineage: Eukaryota > Metazoa > Chordata > Aves > Passeriformes > Certhiidae > Thryothorus > Thryothorus ludovicianus. Next base: position 83,786 of record VZTB01007650.1, read on the forward strand.
CCTTCCAGTCCCACCAGGAAGATGTTAAAAGTGTCCCTGAATTCCTCCACATTTCCTGACAGCCAGATCCCATTGTACAGTGCATTGCTGACCCCATTAACAGCAACAACAAAAAAATAGTAGAAGTTCAACTCTATGGAAACCTGCATAAAGGAATGTACAGCATTTTTGCATTGGGAGGTGGGAGGGAGACTCAGTCAAACTGAGTTCCTCATTCCCTAGTTATTAAAGCAAGGGGCTGATCCTGCTCACGCTGAACACGTGCCAAAATCCAGAGATGAGTGGCAGAAGTCTGAGCTGCTCAGCACCTTCCAGGATTAGGGACTCTGGGCTGAGTTTTGGGCTAGCTTGGGTGGCTCCTGAGTGTTGCTAAGAGCCTCCTGGAAGAATCAGGTAAGTTTGCAGGGCTGGACCAGCAGTGCTGTGCCTGGGTAGGAGGGAAGGGTGTGCATCCACCCCGTGCCCATGCTGAGAGCTGCACAGCCAGGCAGAGTCACCCCTTACATTTTCCCACTGGGTTTATAAATCCAGGGCTGTTTTTTGCGACTGAGTATGGACCTAATTCTCCCCTGAGCGATGATGGCTGCCAACCAGTACAACCAGCAGTGAACTGGGTCACCATGGGGCTCCTGCTCCTCCCCTGGGGCCAGCAGCAGAGCACAGTGACCTGCTGGTGTTTCCTGGGATCACCTCCGGGAGAAAGGGAGGGCAACTTGGAGCCGACCTGCCCCGGGCTGTGGCATTTCTGTAGCAATCCAGGCTTGTAAAAGGGACTGCTCCTGCTCTGATTTGTGTGCCTGCATTAACCATATGCCCAGGATTTGAATTTCATGGGACGTGCAGAGCAAAGTTGTCCAAATTAGCTGTATATAAGGAGAGAAGTCAAACCCCAGGCAGCAGTTTGCAGTTGATTTATTCACTCTGAAACTTTAGAAACCTGCATGACACTTGTACAAAGTGCGACTGTGCGCTAAATGTTTTATTCAGTACTTGTTTACAAAGACAAATGCAGCACCCTGTGATGCCTAAAAAAGCCAACCAAAAATGACACATTCCCAAGAGGTACTTAAAATTCTTACAGCTCTATTAACAACAAAATCACATGTATTAGGGGTTCTGTTGACTAAACAAAGACACTTTATATTGTAAAACTGACTACAGATAAGCTTTGAAACCAGCTGTATGTGGGTCTTGAGGAGTGCAGGTATCCAGGGTGCTGGGGGAGCTGCCTGGAGCTGACCCCAACAGCCACTGCACATGCAGGGACATTTCCCTCAATCCGTGGCATTGCCACAGAGTAGCCATGGATGTGATTTTTCCCTGCCAGCTTTAATCTTTCCTGGCTGTTTTACCCCCCTTACCTGCTGGGTAAGAGGTGGATCTTACAGCCTCCATCTCCTCTCCTGGTGCCAGACAGCCAGGTCCTTGCTAGCTTTGATGAGTGTCACACTAATGTGGGCCACTGTAGGTGGAACTCTGTTCCAAACAGGAAAAAACAGCACTATCTTATTTTTAACTGTCCCTGACTGGGGATCCCTTGCCCAGAGGCACATTTTGGCTGTGGGGGAGCAGAGTGGGGCTCTGAAAAATCAGATACTGATATCACCAGACAGAAAGAGCAGTTCTTCTGCTTTGCTATGTCCTTCTCCATCCACAGGGATATTCTCCAGTGACAGGTAAGTGCCATTGCAGCTTTCTGCTTTCAGCTCTGAGGGATCATGTTCCTGGATCAGTCCCTTGGCCACTTGAGCTCAGCCAGAAGAGAGGAAAACATTGCCATAAATCTCCCTGTGATGTGGGCAGACAGCTCCAGAGGGCAGGGGAAGCAGTGAGGGCTCCAAACAACCCTTGACAGCTGCCCCATTCCTGCCAGGACATCCCAGAGATGCTGTTGCCCAGCCTGAGGAGCACATCCAGGAGGGAAACCACTACACAGGCTGCCCCAGGCTGGCTCAGGGACAGCAGGGACCCTGATTGTCCCAGCACTGACAGCCAAGCTCTGACTACTGCCCTCACTGTCTCCTGGGTCTCATTGAGGGTTGTTTACTTGCTGGTTTAAATTAGTTTAACTCCAGTGACCTCAGGGGATCTGATTGGACACTCCAGAACACCACCAGTTAATGCCAGTTGTGAACTGGGATCTCTGTCAAGGTCCCTGGGCCCAGTTTTTCTGTTTCTCCTTGTGTATAAAGCACTATGCATTTTTTCTTTAATATAAGCAATAACATAATCTCCATTCTCCATTGCTATGAGCAAATCCATTATGAAAGATGATTTTATGGCTTTTCTCAGCCACGTCAGGTACTGATGTGATAAAGGTCTTCCCAAAAGAGAGCAAATCTTAGAAGCAACTCTGTTACTACCCCAAAATCTCCCTTTGTGATCAAGATGGTGGAATGAGTCTGATGGATGGGGAGCTGGGATGAACTTCTCTGGATCTCAGATGAACCAACCTGAGCCCTGATGGCACAAAGCAACACCCACTGCTCCCAGCAGTGGAGACAAGGTGTGTGACCCAAGGTCCTGGTTAGAGCTGTTAATCTAGAACTGTCTTAACTGTTGTTGGATTTTGTGTAAATTGTAATTTCGTTGTCCTTTTTTCTGCCCTCTTCTTCTGTGCCAACTGTTGAACCAGAGTGTGGTGTGACACCTTTTAACTGAGGATGGAAACAAAATTCTCTGGTGCACAGAAAAGTATAATTTTATTTGAGTATTCTTCCTTAAGACGTTGCTAAAGGAGCAGCAAACTGTTGATCAGATTTACTAGGGCAACAATCCTCATCTGGAGTTACTCAGCAGAGGGTGGATTGGTTTGCTGGTTTTATTGTGGAAGGCTCTTGGCAGGATCTGTGACTCTGTGATGTTAAAACTCCAACTCCCATTGATCTCTTCCTCAGCACAGGGGCCCTTCCAGCCCCAGCCTCTCCTGCTCCCTGGGCCCGCTGCCACTGGCAGCTGGGTTTGCCAACACAAACACGAGCCACCCCCTCTCCAGACAGGCTGTGACCCATCACTGCTGGTGGCACTTTGCTGCCTGAGGCATCAAGATCCTGCCCGAGGGCTCCTGGCTGGAGTGGCAGTGCCATGGATGTCCCCAGCACATGCTGCACGTTAAGAGGTGAAGGTTGGATGCTGGACCTGCTCTGCCTCTGGGAGCAGCATAAAGACTCTGTCTGGTCCTTGAGGCTGCCCTCCTCCTCCTCTCACAGGACAGCTGGTGCCAGCAGGGCCTGGTGCCAACTCCCTGCATTGCCCTCATCATTAATCAGCCCCTTCCTCCAACTGGGACACCCAAATCTGCCCTGCTCACAGGGACCCTGGTCATGCAGGCAGCTCCAAGGACATTGCTCTTCTTCAGCCCCACCAAGCACCCTCTGTAGGTGGCTCCTTGTCTGTGCACAGCTGAAAATATGATGCCTGTACTCTAAAAAAACCTGTTTCATTTGGACAGTAACAATGTTCCAGGCTGTATGTAGAGCTTATTGCACTTAAAGCTGATAGCCAGACATTTGAAAGGGAATGCCATTGCCAGATCCCTTTTGGTGCACAGCTGCCAACTGCTTGTCTCAAGCAGGAACATTGCTTCCCCAGAGAAATACAGATAATGCCTTGGGACCTCAGCTTTACCTTGCTTTGGACTGCAAAGAGTCAAACCTCCCCCTTTGATATCCTGAACCTCAGCAGGACCTGTTCAGGGGATGGCCAGGGATCCCAGCTTGGATGGCTTTCCACAGACCAAATGTCTCCTGCTGGCTGAGTGAGGAGGATTTTGGCAGCATGAGATGCACCTCTGAACATCAAAGCACAGGCAAAGGCTGCTGTGCTGGCCACATTTGGGAGCACGTGCACGTGGGCCAGGCAGATTTGGGCTGAAGGTGTACAATGGGAACAGCCTGTCTGGGTCCTATTTTGGCTCTCTTCATTTGCATAATTAGCAGCAGAGGCGTGTTTCAGTTTTCCCCGAGTTAAGATAGAGATCTCCCTGTAAGCACCCAGAACTAACAAATGCTGGTTTTGCCCTCTGGAATAACACACCTGAGCAGATCCCAGAGAGCAGGGGAGGCTCAGTGGGCACACCTGGCACGGTGATTGCTCACTGAGAGGAGCTGCTGGTGATGTGCACACTGCCTCACGTGCAGCTGCTCGGTGAGCAGGAGTTAATGTGGATAGAAAAAAGGGCTCAGTTTGGGGGGAGGAAATCAATAATGTCAGGGAGTTTATTACAGGGTTATGGGCCACCTGCTAGAACTCAGCATTAGGCCTGTGCTGCATTGTGTTTCAGGAAGGGCTGATGGCACTGCACTCAGACAGAGCTAGTGCCAGAATTATTATTTTATGCCTCAGCAGATGGCTTCTGCTCATGGGTTTTATGTTTGAGTGCAGACATACGACTAATTATCATTTGCTTTCTCTTTCTCTGCTAATGTAAGCTGGGCAGGAAGCAATTGCCAGTTTGATGATGGTTCATTATTGTTTGGTTTATTCTGAAACAGCACAGCAAGAGGCACCAAGGATACAAAGGAAGATAATCAATGAGATATCTGTTATCAGTGAGATAGGGGGAAAAACAGAGCTCAGAAGCTTGTCTTTCACCAGCCCATCTCTTTCTGTCTCTGTTTCAGAGACAAAGCCCAAGACATCCCATAGATAATTTGGAGAGATGATGTTGGTATCTTTGGATTGTCAAGATTGCAAAGATGAAATGTTGGGAATGGGTTCATCCTGCCTTAGAGCACTTAAATCACTTCCTAAAGTCCCTTCCAGCTCTGTTCCCTGTCTCTGTCAGTGCTGAGCAAGACCTTCCTTGAGCACCCTGTTTTGATGCAGGTTTTAGGAGTTCATAGTTTTATGGCAAGCTATAACAGCACTTTAGGGAACTGGCACCAAACCCATGGTGTGCAAATGGAGATGTTCCCTTGGCTTGCAGCACTGCTGTGGCTGTGTGAGCCACAGTATAAAATCCTCAGGACTGAACTGGTGTATTTGTTGCTGTTCTTTATGAGTTTTAATTGTTCTGTTTGGTTCCAGCTCAGTTTGAATCAAAGCTCAGAATAAAAGTGAGGCTCAGGCTGAGTGCTCAGCACATCTTTCACCAGAGCTGGTGGTGTTTCTCCAGGAATGTAAGTTAATTTACTTCCCTGTGTAGAACTAATGAATATTACTGAACCCATTGCACAGATTCACTTCAGTCCACAAATGACCCTAATTTAACCTCCCTTATTTACTTTTAGGAATTTAAAGCTGAGGGGAAATCACTTGCTGAGTATCAAATAGCCATGAAAGGTTGGAGTCCCAAGACCCTGCTTCCAACCCCATGGGAACCATTTCCTTCTCAAAATGCAGGTTCAGTATAGAAAAGTCACATTTCTTTTGTTTGTGATGTGATTCAATTTATATAAACAGTAAGGTTTTAACCTGCTGTATTCATTTAATTTAAACCCAAGCCATAATTCCTTGTGACTTCAGCATGAAGGAACCATCTCTTTGTCACTCGGGGCTGATCTTTTTTTACAAATCTTTCAGTGAAGGAGAGTTTGTGAGGTGAGATTAAACTGCTGGAGGTCTGTATGATTTTGTGCTCCATTGTGAGACTTTACCCTGAATCTGTGAAAGTTTGGAACTCTTATTGTGGCTGGGAGCCTCTCCAGAAGATGCAGAGCAGCTCCCAGGACTGGGCTTTTCATCAGGCAATGAGTGTTGGCTTCTCTAGCCAACCTGGAAGTTCCAGAGCTCCTCCGAGGGTTTGGTATCCAAAACTTCACTATAAACAAGCTAATTTTCACAAAATGGAGCTATTTCCATTTCTGAATAAATTCCTTTAGCAACAATTCTGTCTTCTTGGAATTTAAAATCTAAATTAGGACAAAATTCCTTTTTAACTGAAGAGTTATTGCCCTGGTTTGGCTTTGCAGGCTGTTAGCAGTCCTGGCTGTTGTACAGCACATCCTCTGCCCGTGCCCAGAGGGTGACCTCTGCCAGGAGCAGTCCCTGCCTTAGCTGGACACAGTAAGAGCCTTTCCAAGAGGTGAACTATTTTGTTTTAGTTTGCCCTGTGTGCCACCAGATGCAAAGCATCACACAGTCTGCACTGGTGGGACCCAGACAGGGGCAAACAGAAGGAGACAGAGCAGCTCTTTGTGCTACTGATGCCCTTGCTGGAAGTGTCCAAAGGAGCCAAAGTGCAAGCCTGGTTTGTAAAGGTGCTCTTCTCCTGCCATTCATTCAGCTGGAGTTCCCAGTGATGTCTGCAAACCAGTGATTACCCACTTCCATTGATCTTTTTGGCAGCTAGCCCACCCTTCCTGCCCTGGCAATGGGATGTTTGTCTGCATTTAATGGCTTTTTTTCACCATTGCTCTTTCTGATTCCACCTAATTCAACATACATTCTTATTTTGATGTTTTCTTTTTTTCAGCGTCCACCTGCAGCCCACAGCTCAGCAGGGTCTGCTGAGATGCAGCACTTTCTTTCCTTGGCAGTTTTGGAGATAATGGCTCCTGCCTGACACCACGGTGGCTGGCAGATCGATCCTGGCTTTCAGGGGTTCACGTGGATTAGTCATTACAACTTCCCTGTGCCTTTAGGGCCAGCACGTTTGGCTCAGGGCTCTGTCTCACCAATTGCTGGGATTGTGTTTAATGACAGACACAGCAGATGGTCTTTGAGCTGGGGGGGTACAAAGGAACCAGACCATCATTAGCAGTGAGTGTTTCAAATGCTCTGTAATGGCCAGATTTTTATCCAGTTGAAGTCGATGTAAATATTCTGCTGACTTCAAAGGGGAACTGGGTGAGGTTATGGCCAAGTACTCTTGGAAATCCCACCCAGTGCTCGATTTTTCTTGACCTGAATGGCAGTTCAGTCAGCCCTGCTTCCACAAAGGAGCTTTCAGGAGTCCCGGAAAAGCCACTGGAGTGCTTTTAGCCCTGGGTTCACATGGTAGCAGCATGTGAATTGTGGCAAACCTAGAGGTCGATTCAGCCCTCCCAAGTTCTGACTCCACTTCTGCAGATGTCTGGCTGGCATCACTCTTGCTCTCTCCTCACTGACTGGGGGTGAGTTTAGGGCAGTGGGATTCCCATGGAGGCACTTCAGTTTGGTGGGGTGAACTCCTGCAGGGGGGAGCAGAATGTGGGGTACCCTCACAAAGACCTTTGGCTTTGCAGTGCATCAGCCAGGAGAACAAGCTGTCCAAAAAGCCTGGAAAATCTTTACAATGTGGCACGAGCTGTGGCTTTGTCTCTTCCCAGCACAGAGAAAATAGTTTTGAATTATTTTTCTCCTTTTTTTTTTCTTCCTGGAGACGGGTGTTTATTCTTTCATAATTTTACACATTTTTTTTGTGTTTGTGTAACATCATACTTGAAAGGCTCTATGAGAGTGGAAAATCAGACTTTTCTATACATTTCCAAATATTTCCATTAACTAATTTCCTTTTGAAGTCAATCAGATTTGTCAGTTTGGAATTGTTATCTCCACAGGAACTGTTCCTGTCTCTGCCACTGACTTTTGTGAGCCCAGACCCCTTGCTCTCTGCACTACAGCTTCCACCTCCCTGAAGGGGACTAGAGAGCTCTCAAGTGGATCAAGTGACATCAATTTATCTTTGAAATCCCAACTTCTTGCCATTCCCACAGAACCGTGTGTGTGAGGTGTGATTTGCTGCAATTGGAAAACTGTTGGGAAAAAATGGCAAATGCAAAAATTGTATCTCCAGCCATTTGTTCACGTCTCTTAAGCTGAAGTTCAAGCACAGCTCTTTCTAATAGACACACACACATACACTTTTTTTTTTTAAACTTTGCCATGGCCAGAAACTTAATGCTGTTCTTGTTTCAGGACATCTATTTGTACTTTCTCAGCTGCTTTTTGATTTGTCTGAGGAATGTGGTGTACCTATGGCCATAAAAACCAGGTTAGTGCACAGTAGAGGCTTTCATGGCCACTAATCTTGATGACAAAATTATTCAAACAAACACTTCTTGTGTCACCAATATATATTATGTAAAACCTTGTGACTTTGATTATGTGTCTATAATACAGATTAGTCTGTTTGGGTGTTTGGTGCTGACCTCCAATAAGCTCCTAAAGTATTAGCAAGAATTTGCAAGCGACAGGCAGGCAGAGGTGCTGTTCTGCCTAATCCCATTCTCAAAACTCTGGCTATATATGTCTGAACAGTTTCTGCTGCTTTCCTTGAAGCACCAACCAGGTTCTTTCTTTCTCAGCCCCCTCCCAGCCACCTTTGCCCTTCTTTCCACTGCTGTAATGTTTCACAAATGTTGGAAGATTTCACTAACCTTATGGATTAGAGCCAGGGAAACAGTGAGAACAAATTTAGAATAGGAGGCAGAGAATGTACCAGCTGGGAGGTGATGCTGTCAATCTCCACAGAAACCTCTTTAGTTACAGCTTTGCTAATTACTCTGATGAATTGTATAGTGCCTGGTTGAGAGCCTGGCCAAGTCAATGGAGAGTTCCAAAATGACTGGCTGTGTCTTGCACAGGGCACAGCCCCTTGGGGTATGTTTTGCAGTCATGATTTGCACTGGGGGCTTTCTCCTTGATGGCCAAAACACAGCTTAGGAGAATCCAAACACCTTCATCTGATCTTCTGCATGAGCTTCTTCTAAACAAAAGAGCTTCTTTGGAGAAATAAATGTATATTTTGTCTTAGCAAAACAATTTTTTTACCTCAGGCATGCTAAGTGTAACCTCTCTGTCATCTTGTGAACTTTCCACAGGAGTCAGCTCCTGCAGGAGATGAAGTGGGACAAGATCCACAGAAGCTTTTTGGCTCCAAATGCCTAGACAGGACACGCCTCTACACAGGATTCAGGTAATTAGTTATATTTGCCCCTTATCCCCGGGATGAACGTGTTTCATGGATTAGTAGAGCAAAGGGAGGACTGCAGACATGGGCAGAGAGGAATGCAGCCCAAAGTCTGGAGAAAAAGCAAAGGCAGTCCCTTTTCTGTCCAGTTTTCTGGGTTAGGATGTCTCTGAGCTCAGAAGGGACTGGGCTGACACCTGGGGACAATTCCACACCCCCAACAGAAGCAACAACCATCCTCAGGGGGAGAATTTTGGCTCCACAGCACTGCAGCTCAGGCTTGTCATTACTTGAAGCCAAACTGGCTTTAGGCACTAATCTGCTGAACAATTTCCAGTTGTTATCAAAATCTATTGGACTTCTTAACCACGAGTCCCTGAGCTGATGTACCACACCCCTCAGGTTCCAGCTCCCTGATTTGTTTGTGCAGAAATTATTTATTTGTTCTACAAATAGAAACAATGTTAAATTAACAACTGGAAAAAAGCAATCAGCCACACACCATGCCTGATTTCTAAAGAGATTTGGATGCTTGAGCAGATCTTTCCCTTGCAGATCACCATTCCTCCAAATATAAATGCCATTTTCCAAACCCTTCCTGTCAAATTTCACTCCATGCTGCAGCCATGTGCATGAGTGTGTGCTCATACCTGCTGAAATGTCCCTCTTTAGACACTCAGCTCCCCTTGAGCCCCTGCAGGATGCTCAGCAGGGCTGAAAATCCATGAGATTGCTGGTTGCACTGGAATTCAGGGATGCTCCAGGCTGCTAAAACCTGTCCTGAATCCCAGTCCTCCATGCCCTGTACCACCCAGCACAGCAATTCCTGCTGGGTCATTTAATGAAAAAGCTGTCAAAAGAAAGATGATGGCTGAGTTCTTTGCAATTCTGGAATTCACTGGAAGGATTTTTATCTCATCAAAAATAGAGGAACTATTCTTGAGTAGAGCCCTATCCACCCTGCCTCAGGTGCTCATGCCTGGCAGTAGGCAGCTGGAAATTTTTTAGTTTAAAGCTCATTCTCTTTGGATCCTTTGGCAGAGGGTAGAACACAAGGGGCATCTCCAGAGGATGATTTGGCTGTGCTATTTTAGACCCTTGCCCTGGGAGGAGATGAATCTGCCTCTGTGTTGCATGTTTCCCCCATGGACATGGAGTGAGTGTAGGGTGACACAGACTTGGTAACATGGAGGTTTGAATTTAACCTAACTGACCTACAGACTCTCACAGGGGGCTTCCATGGGGTCAGCACAAAAACTGATGTAGCATAAACTGCTTCTCCCATGTGACTTTGACTTCCTGCTTTGAAATTGTCTCCTCTGCCTGCAAACTCATTGAAAGGCCCAGTGTGAGCAGCACAGATTAGTTTAAATATAAGTGAGTATTGGTCTTGACTTTTAATTTCATCTATATTCTCCACCAGTCTTTCCATTTCCCTGAGCCTTAATCCCATAACAGCTTTAAATCTGTGTATGTGCACTAAGTATCATATTTAAGGTTTCTGACTACCCCTAAATCTTATTTCTCACAAGTCCACCACTGCAGTGCTGGTTTAAATAGTCAGAAACATTATTTTGGTGGGTTGGGTGGGGAGTGAGTGTTTCAAATATGATTGTTCAGCTGTCAGTATCACTGTGTAACTGGGAATTCAGCCTTTAAAAAGATGTTGAATCATTACTTTCAGTGACTGAGAAATTGGTTTAATGGGGAGGCATGGAGTTACGTGGGGAATGAAACCTGAAATGCAAAGGGAGTAAAAAATGCCTTATAAAAACCAGGAGCAAATAGCAAACAGACAGACCATGGTTTCTCAAAAAAAGCAGAAAAAAACCAATCCAGAGGATCAGGCACAGAAGCTTGCATAAAGACACATATTAACACTTAACCAATAAAATCTGGAAAACTTGCTGTGAGGGCACAGACTGCCCCAAGCCCCCCCTGTGGTTACGGTGAGGCTGTGACAGAGAGCTGCTGGCTCTGCCAGGTGATGCTGCACTCAGGGCTGTGAGCAGGGAGCACTGAGCGCCTGGAAATCACAGAGAAAACAAAACATCACGGATCTGGGCCCCAGACACTGGCTCAGAGCTCAGCATGTTCCCACTGAAGGCCAAGGTCATTTAACATTTGGGAGGCAAAGTGGCTGCTCCAGCCATGAGCTCCATATGCAATTCCCAGTCGGTTCCAGAGGTGACGGCCAGCGCTCAGCCAGCACTGCCCTGCACACAGGGACAGGCACAAACCCAGCTGTCACACGGGAAGGGAGCAGGGAAAGGACAGTTCTTGGCTGTGCTGGGAGCTGGTGAGTGTGACACCAGTAAACAGGGAGGGGACACACGCACAGGAGGGGTCTGAGGCTCCATGTGCAGGGCACGAGCAGTGGGGAGGTTTGAGAGGAGAGAACTCGCTGCTAATCCTCTTCCACAGCGCCTTCCTTGCGGGAGGAGGAGGAGGTCTCATGACTCCGGGGAGAAGTGCATTGTGCAACTCAGCAATGGTGAACCCAAGCTCCATTTAACAGGGCTTGGCACGGGCACAACAGAGGAGGATACTCATCCCAAGAGAGCGTGAGAGAGAGCATCTCAGTGCATCACCCGCCGGCTCCCAACCCTTAAAAGCCCTGTGTGGATTTGGAAGATGAGCTCAAGTAGAGGGGAGGGAAAAAAAAAGAAAAAAAGATTTAAAAGCCCATAACCTCCCAGAAAGCAGCTCCCTTCACTGGGTTTCCCTGCGCTTGTGTGGAAATGTTGCATAATGTCCCTTTGCAGCACACGGAGCTTTGAAATCTGCAGGATCAAAGCTGTATGGAGACACTATGTATGTGCCAAGACAAATTTAAAGGCATTTCACACTTAGAGCGAGAAGCACAGAGCCACGCTCCGGGCTCCTCTTGCTGTTCCACTGTGACATCTAGTGGCAGTGGCACTGGAGAACGCCACAGGAATGGTGTTCCTGCTTTTAGGCCTGTCCCTGCACTCGCCTCCTGAGTAGCTTTCCCCCATCCATCCGGGAGTTTTCTTGTACTATTTTGGAAAAAGCTCTTTTGCCGCTAATCCTATTGGATTTTTACAGATGCAAAAAAATCGGGATTTAAAGTTTTCACAGTGTGCAAGAGGGCATCCAGCTTCCTAGAACAACCCACTAGGTAGGTCTGCAATTGTGTGTGCCTTGTCTTTCTTTTACAGCTTTATGGCACAGACACTTAAAAAAAAGGCAGAAGGGATTGTGGGTTAAAGAGTGATAATTTAAGATGCTTTTACTGAAAAAGCAAATGAGTTAAAACACAAATATTCAGGTCACAGCAGTGCCCAGTTGAGGGCTGGTCTTCCAGGTCTCTAAGGTTTGAATTTGCAGTTGTCATCAGGTAAATCTTATTTGCAAACCATTCTTCAAATCCAGTTGTTTTCCATACAGTTTGTTGAGTCTTTTGGTAGCAGCTGGGCAAAACTTTTGTTTAATCTGTTGCATGGGACCAAAAGCATGTGATCTGGTGTGAAAAACTTGCCACTGAGTCACCATGTAACCTTTGCCATGAGGGTTGTTGACAGGGCTGCCTCTCTCGTAGAGAAACATTTGGCCTGTGGGCCTCTGCCTTTTTTGACTGATTAAAAGGAAGATGAGTGTTTGTGCTTTGAAGCTTCATTTATATGGAGAGATATTCAGGAACTGTTTGGGTGGTAATGCTGCAGGTATCGTCTAATGGCCACAACTACCAGAGAAGGAATAGCAAAGCAATAGCAAAGCAACAGCAACCCAAACCCTAAATTAAATGGTAGATTAAAAATAATGTCGCTAATAAGAAAAGTAAGCAATAAAAGAGAGGCAATGAAATAAAAAAAACAGCTTAGTGAAAATTTCTCCTTGGTGGCAGACACTGATGCCAAAACAGAAAGCCTGGAGTTAAACGAGCTCCCCAACACATGCTGCAGTGATTTAATTAAGAGTGTGAGTAACACACTGGAGAGGGAAGGGCTGGGAGTGTCTGAGGAGAGCCCTGGATTTGAACCCATCCTTGTGGTCCTTCCCCAGCCCATGGCAGCCCCACAGCCCGAAGGCAAGAGCCAGGCTGCTGGGTAAAAAACACCCCAAAAAGGTCAAGGCCCCTGTGATAGATGATGGGTTGGACTCAAAGACCTTGGAGGTTTTTTCCAACCTAAGTAATTCTATGATGTGCTCTTCCCAGCAGGCAGTTTTTAACTGCAGATTTTCTCCTCTTCGCAGGAGCTCAGGATGTCAGGTGAGGGTAGAAGGAACCCATCAGAGGAAACATTCCAGTCTGATTTTCACCGTGTCCAGGCCCCCATCTCGGTGCCTGAAAGGACCTCTGGAACATTTTGTGTTTTAGTTTATGGTCATTGCCCCTCATCGTGTCGCTGGGCACCAGTGAAGAGTCTGACAGCACCCTCTGACACTCCTTGGATATATTTAAATGCATTGATGATATCCCCTCTCAGTCTTCTCGAGACCAAACAGGCCCAGCTCCCACAGAGTTTGTGCATCATGGAGATGCTCCAGACCCCTCATCAGTTCGTGGCCTTCGCTGGACCCTGTCCAACAGCTCCTTGTTTTTCCCGAGCGGCGGAGCCCAGAGCCGGA